>JAWNPY010000109.1:0-57882 GCA_035078625.1 Scaptodrosophila scaptomyzoidea
TTAAAATTCTACTTGACGATTATATTTTGATTTTTATTTTTAAAAATCAGAAAATAATAGTTGAAATGTGATTTTTAAAATAAAAGTCATAATCGTTACGGTCTCTGAGTTCATATAAATTTTGAATTTAAAATTGAGTTTTTCTCCTACTGTTGAGCAATGCATACAAGAAATGGTCAACCAAGGGGCAGTTCCAAATGACTCATTTCATTTTGTCTTTGAAAATTATGCGGTTTCTTGGAGCTGAAAGTTGGAGGAATTATTAAAGCCAAGTAAAATAACCTTGATATAGATTGAGCTGATCCAATGAAGTTAAGAGTAATTATATTTAGGTACTATATTGCCCCCATTTATGTTTTTATTGGTGTGCAAGTGTCTCCAAGTAGCTGGCTTATCAGCAGCCATGAAACAGGTGTTCAATTGAAGAAATCTAATACTAGCCACGATTAACGATGGACACGAATCATTTTATGGTTAATTGCACTTATCGCTTTTAAAGTTAAAACAAAAAAAAAATAATAATTCACACCTGTTGGCTGCGTCATGAATAAAACACAATCATCATTAATAAATGTGTTTAAATTTTGTTGTTTTTTTTTTTGTATCCGGTTAAAAATTTAAAACTCTCCTTGGAACCAAGTAGGCTTTTTATTGTACTTCATTATTTTTTACATCATTCGATTTATTAGTTAGTCACAGTCACAATTAATTCGTTGGTGTAAATTTAACTAAAAATTTGCTTTTGGAGTATTATAAAAAATAGTGAGAAAAATTTATAAATCAGATTAGTATGAATATTGGTATTAAAAATTGGCAAATCATAGGTTTTGGTTCGGGCTATGTCAAGTAGTCCCTGGTTATATTCAGCAAATTAAAAGTATTAATTACAAGTTAAGCAAAAATACGTTAAAAAAAAAAGATAAAATTCCCGTGTGTTTTAGAAAGATATGGACAAAAAGTTTTCTTATCCAGAGAAACCTTTAAAGCTTTCCGTAGTTGTAAGCCACCATAAACCAAAACGTGAACGTAAGTAAAATATTTTATATGAATTTATACCTACGATCTAAATAATTATTGAACTAGTTCCATTAGCTAAGAAGAAAAGTCAAATACATTTGAAAGGCTTGGCTGGTGAATATTTGAATTTTGTCCGTAGCATTGAGCGACGTATTCAGGGCGGGGGAGGCGCCCATCCGGGTCTGAGAGTGGCCGCTGATTTAAGTCAGACTCTGGCACAGTTCCATCGTTCCCGGAATACAGGAGGCAGCGATAATACCGAACTACTAGAGAGGAATCCCCAACGTGTGATTGGCTTTGTTGAAGTATTTCGTCGTCGTTTGCACTACGATCGTCTGGGCATACCACTAACCGCCTCTGAGATCATCCATATGGATGAGAACAACGGCAGATGCTTTTGGGAACAATCTCAGCCGCCTCTAGCTAATACACTCCAAATAAATGACATAGACGATACAAAAGAAGACAACCAGAAGGATAGTTTACATCAGCATATGAGCACACAAACGGATTCGCTGCAAATTAGTCATACCATTTCTATGAAGAATCCGAATATATATAAAATTACGGCCAGTACTTCGGATAATCCTACACAAGTGCCAGTTAATACGGTAAGGCGTCAAAAACCCGTCAATTTATATAAACAAATGGGACAATTAACTGAGTCGGATTCGGAAGATAATCAAAGTCATCCTATTGCCCATTGGTATGACAAGAAATATATGAGTGAGGATGACAGATATCATTCATCTGCTACTTCAAAATATCCACGACAAAGAAGCCAAAGTCCGACTAGGACAACTGAAAGGTTGCAGCAGCGTCAACAAAGTCCTTTAATGGTTTCTGACAGGTTTCAAAGTCAAAGAAATCGTTTCATGGACCCTGATAGACTCCAGCGTCAAAACAGTCCTTCAACTCAAAGGTTTCAGCGGCAGAGAAGTCCTTCTATGGTCTCTGAAAGATTGCAGCGTCAGCGAAGTCCTTCATTGGCTTCTGACAGATTTCAAAGCCAAAAAAATCCTTCCATGGTCTCTGACAAATTTCAGCGCCACAGCAGTCCTTCTTCTCAAAGATGCCAACGTTTTGAAAGATCTTCCATGGCCCCAGACAGATTCCAGCAACGTTCGAGGAGTCCTTCCATGGCCTCTGGTAACTTCCAGCGCCAAGCAAGTCCCTCGTTGGCATCAGGTCAAAAACTCCGGCGTGCTAGCAGTCCTGGCCCTACGGGGAATGAAAATCCCCTAATATACCGTCGTGTAAGTAGTCCTCCAATGAACTCCCAAGGTTTTCAACGTCCCAGAAGTCCCTCAATGACTTCAGCCCAATTATTAGATTCGAATCGCTGTTGTGCTGGCTACCATTTTAAATGCAAGGATCAGAAATACAATAATTATGCAGCACAAAATTTATGGAACAATTATGAAAATGATCCAGAAGCTTCCACCTCCTTGCAACATAAATCGCATAATTGCCATAAATATAATATGACAAGGCCGATGACTAGCAGCCGTGAAGGACATTCATCGACCCTGGAAACAGATGAATATGTTGATGGTGACCATAGTTTTACTACAACATATTACACACAGCCTGATTGTCAGTATCAGAATAAAAATAAAAAGACTGGCTATAATTCCAAATTTGATGATACGGATCCGATATGTCAATATCAACAACATAAATGTGAGCAACTCCAGTTGCGTGATTTTGCCAAAGACTGGGATAATGTAGGATTTAGGGCCAAACCGGAACCAGTATCTATTTATCGTACGCGTAGCTTTTCCGAGGCAGACGATACAAGTGCCAATTATATGCCAAATAAAGAATGTAATCGTTCACAAAGCCAAAGAAAATCCATAGAGGATAGCATATCTGAACTTTTAACAGGATCTTCTTCTATGCACCACAGGGCACATTCAAATTCACACGCAAATTCTGAAAACAAACCGCATTGCAGTAATTACCATAGAGCTCAGAAACAAAGTGAATCAACCAACAATTATAGAGATATGATAAACCATTATTATAAGAGCCCACAGAATAATCCAAAACATAGTCACAAGGCCAATAAAAATTCCAAGCCTCAATCCACAGATGCTCGCCTAAGTTGCAAGTGTGGCTCAGAGATTCGGGAGCAGTATAAAAAACGTTGGGAGGCCATGAAACTTCCGCCATATTCGCGACCTAGTGGACTACGGGTAGATAGATCTTTTAGCTGTCCACAGAATAAGCTCCATAAGGCAAATTATGAATTGTATAGATCAACCACAAAGAGCAATCTACAATCGGAGGAATCAGGTCAGTTAAGCCTTAAAAATTCCATGGCTCCTATACCAACGGCTAAAAAAGTTCTCTCCAGATTCAATTCAGGCTCCAGCCTGGAAACATTAATACCGCCGCCCCATCAACGACATCGGCAGCTAATCAGCACCAGCTCCGAAGAAGAATTATTAAGGAGACACAGAAATAGACACAGAAGGCATTCAGTACGCGACCAAGGTGGACAGGATTATATGCAACCTGATGAGATGCCCAAGAAATCCTGTCTCAAAAAATCACAGCCCGGCATAGACAATTTTGATAGTGATGATGATGATGAATATGAGTCAGCAATGAGGCGAGGATTGATTGACTTAAGCTCCACAGATTCTATACTTGAAGTTTGGCAGAAGCAACCTGGCGACAGTTTCGAAGGATCTCAGGATTCGAGTGGCCTCGAACCTCATTTGGAGCATATGCGCAAATTTCAAGATTCTTCAGACTTTCAGTTCTGTTGTCATTTGAGGGCAAATGGTGGCCTAAATTGGCATAGATTGAGTGCTTCTAAAATTGATACTCTACGATATCCTTGTCCCTTAAGTTCAGACAATTGTCCCCTGATACTTAATGAGAATTTACTGGGCCATTTTATTTCATATCACTTGGTTGAGCCTGGCTTGGAACTAAAAGAGATTTATGAAAAAGATCGCTTGTTAATTATTTTTAGCCCCTGGGCATTTAAATTGAATCACAAGGTCTGCATGTCAATTATTGTTTATGGCGGTTATCGTGGGGATACCAACAAAGCCTTACCAATTATGCGTTTTATGCCAGTCTATAATTCAAATTTAACCCTAAATTATAAACAATATAATGGTCATTTACCCCTTCTACTTATGATCTCTCGTATTCGCAATAGACGTGTCCGTTTCGCCGATGGTCGTTCGCATCCTTCCAAGGCGAAAAAAGATATCAATGGCAATGGCAATGAAATTATCCTTTGGGTAGTCAGCATGGAGCTGCCCCAACCCATCCACGTCTTGATGACTGTCTTCAATCGACAACTTGATATTATACGCATGGCTATTGTCGCAGTACGTAGTCTAAATCAATCTCAAAATTGCAATGATTTTCTAATCAATAATAGCCATGATTGTATGCGTCTTCATGAAGAGGATTTGCATTTGTTAACCAAAAATAATTCCGAATCACTTTATTTAGAAATTTCTGTTAGAGAATATGCTGCCGACAGCCGATGATGTTTATTACGAGCTGTTGGCTAACAAAATTTCGAGTAATTTAATAGAAAAAATATATAAATACAATAAATAATAAAAAAAAGAAATATTATTGTAAAAAAACAAAAAAAATATACATATATGAATAAAAAAAAGAAATATTGGAAAAAAAGCAATAAAATAAAAATTAATTATGAAAATCTAAACATTTCGTACAGTTATTTTTAAATGGATTATTTTATTGGCTATAAATTAAAGTAATGTATTTCAACTCTCGGGCTACCTGTGGGAATTATTAAATCTATAATTTCTGGACTCTGTCAAAGGCAAGCTGTAAATATTATTCATCCAAGATTATGGGCAACTTTCTTATCCTGTAGTTCAAAAGCAAGTTTTAAATATTATTTATCAAAGTTTATTGGATAAAGGCGGCTTTAACTATTTACAAGATGATTTCGATGATTTTACAACTGTCTAGTTTTGAGAATATTGATTCTATTGATTTAATTTCAATCATGATCGATCAAATATTATCGAATTGAGCTTGGAATTAAAGTTGATCGAATCAATCGATATCAAAGCCTTTAACGGTACTTATACAGAGTTGATTCGAAAGAGATTTTAACGAATTTTAAAAGAATAGGAAACTCAACTTGATTTTGTCCGATCGTTTTATATATTTTATAATTTGACACTAATACTAATTGATATGAAATAAATGAAATGGAAAAAAAATGTTTGAAAAAACAAAAATGCGTCGAGTGGTTTAATAGGTCAGAATAGTTGCAAACGGAATTGGAATTGGGACAAACAAAACAACAGCAACAACAACAACAACAAAAAGAGCGTAAGAGCTTTGCAGGCAAATAACTGTTAAGTTGCTGTTAACTCTCGCTCTCTCTGTCTCTGTCTCTCTCTCTGTATTTGTCTGCAAACTTCTGTTGTTATTGGCAAATGTGGGAACGCCGGTGTTGAAAATTGCTGCAAGTTGCGGGCTTATTTATTTTTTTTTAATGTTACCCAAAATGCTATTGAACTCGCACACACACACACACACAGACACACATGGAAACGTTTGGCGCTTTTGCATTTTGCAGCGTTTTTGGCATTTGATTTAAGAATTGAATTTATGCATTATGCCAACTGCAGTCTGTGTGTGTGTGTGTGTGTGTGTGTGTGTGTTATTGGCTGGGTTGCCAAAGCTAATTTGATTAAGTTGGCCTGCACCAAAAACCAATATTGTTTTTTTCTTGTCAGATTAGGAAAACCTAAAAGGTACAAAATTAATAAACCTCAAGTTCCTGGGCTCCCCCAACCCCTCCACCTAAAAAAAACACCGAGATTGGCCTGAATTTCCAGACCTACATCAACAAAAATTGATGGCAAACTGTTTTACGGCGGCGCCGCACTGTCAATTTGCTCTGTGTGTATCTGCAAAGTTCCCGAAATTCCAGGCGCATCTGGAAAATTGTGTCAAGCAGCGCAAAGCGCTAAAATGCGCCAACAAACCTGGCAGCCCCCAAACCAAGCCAAACCGAACCAATTCAAACCAAACCAAACCAACATACACACTGACACAATTTCCAAATCGTTGCTGCTCAGTCGCTGTTGGCTGCTCAGTTGCCTAGGAGCAGCAGCAGCAGCGACAACTCTGGATGCGGATGCAGCTGCAGGGATCCCAAACTCCAGAAACAAACAGAGAGAGAGAGTGAGAGCGAGCGAGAGAGACAGAAAGACTGCCCGGCATTCCATAGTGAGTAAGACAAAAAAAAAAATTAATGTTGGCAATGATCAACACTGATGATACACCGGCTTGCACACACACACACACACACACATAGATTTTGCTGTTGTTTTGTCGTCATTGCGGTTGCATCACATGACTACTGCGTATTAACCTTTGTCGGCATCTGAGAGCAGCAGCAGCAACGACGACGAGGACGATGACGACGACGTCATTGTGTTTGTGACGTTATCGCTGCTGCTGCTGCTGCTGAAAGAGTTCTGCAAAATAAATCGGAATGTAGAGCAGCAGTAGCAGCAGCAGCAGCTACAGAAATGCGGGCCAAATATTTAAGCTTAGGCAAAGAAACGAACAAAAAAAATAAAAAGCAAGTGAAGTTGGCAATTGCCGGTATATGCCGGTAATCCAAAATGAGCGAGACAGGGACAGAGCGAGTTGCAGTCGAAAAACACGTGCAGGCAGCAGCAGCAGCAGCATGCAGAAATTTTTGATGTGAATGCCTTCTGCACACAGACAACACTTTTTTTTTTTGTTACGGCTGCTGCTGCTGTCAACTGTTAATTAACAGAGCTCTGTTAATGTTAATGTAAGCTTTTCTCTGTTTCTGTGTGAGTTTTAGTAAATAAATTGCATACTTTAATGGGCAAGTTTTATTATTATGTTTCTTGTTTTTGTTTTTGTTTTTGTTATTTTCAAGTAAAAACTGCAAGCTGCAAAGCCAACTGCAACTGCGAAACTCCTGTTAAACACGAATGCTGCTGCCCAACTCAGCCTCGTCGTTTATCGTTTCACCTTCGTTTCTGTTCGTTTTGGCTTCGAGTTCTGCTAGCTTTTTGCTGCTGCTGCTGCTACTGCTGCTAGCGGCGTTTTGTTTCCAGCGAGCAGCAGCACACAGCAAACAGTTTACATTTGTTTTTCCGCGTGCTCGCACACGTTGACGGCAACTGTGTGCGCTGTGCCTGTTGTGCTGTGTGTGTGCGCCGCCGTGTGCCGAATCGAGAGTAGAGTCAAAAAAAAAAAAGAAATTTTTTTTAAATCAAAAAAAATTAAGCCAAGTCAAGCCGAGTTTGCTGCTGCTTCTTCTTCTACTTCTACTTGCTCTCTGTAAAATATACAAATATATTTTTTTTTAACGGATCTTTTTATCACCGTAAAAGAGAGAGACAGACAGACAGAGACAGAGAGAGAGAGAGAGAGAGATCTGGCCGAACGGACACAATTTGTCCCGGTTTCCGGTTGCATTTATGTGTTTAAAAGAGTGTAAGTTTCCAAAAACTGATCTAGGGATATTTTTAGGGATAATTTTTTTCTGCATGTTTCAACGTGTTCATTTTTCTTTTTGTTGAATTTTTGTTCCCCCAAAACTTTGTGCGAATATTTTGCGGTGGCAGCAGCACTGACAGCGGCGGTGGCAGCAGCGGCTGCTGCGTTGGCTACTGCGCCAATTGCTACTGCACTGTTACCGTCACCGTCATCGTCATCGTCATCGCTGCCATCGTTACCGTTACCGCTGTCGCTGTAGTCGCTGTCGTTGTAGTCGTTGTCGTCGTCGTTGTAGTCGGAGTTGCTCAGTGGAGTCGGAACGGAACGGAACACGCCACGCAAGTCGGAGCAAGTCGGAGTCGTGTCGAGATCGAAGCGCAGAGCGGAAGTGCAGTGCAACCGGAAAAGGAAGCTTAATAATAATAATAATAATACAAAAAAAAAAAATAAACAATTGATGTGTTTCTTTTTTTTTCTCGTTTTCAATATACTTTCAATTACAAAAAAAAAAAAAAAATCAAATCTATATAATAATAATTATAATTAATTACCAACTACTGCAAAAACTCTTTTCGTTCGCTCTGCGTTTTCGATGCAAACAAAATAAAACAACAATTTTTTTTTCCACATTTTTTTTAACGTGCAGAATTAAAATTCAACAATTACAATAAAAAAAAAAATAATACAATGTGCGGTGCAAATAAATAAAAAAAAAAAAAGAAAATTACAAAATCCAAAAAAAAAGAGAAAAAATGAATAAAAAATAAATGAAAAAGCAAATTCAAAAAATAAAAAAATCACAAAGCAAAGAGCAAATAAGAAAATATTTTTAAACAGTTGCCAAGAGAAACAACAAACAAATGAAACAACTTTTATTATTATTATTTTTAATAAATAAGGAAATCTTTCCCTATAGAACTTTTTGAAAAAAACGTATAAAAAAAGAATAAAATACAAAATAAAATCAAAAAATAAAAATAAAAAATGTTTTGCAAATTTTGCCCCCATTTTAAGGGGGGCCGGCAAATCGGTGGTTGAGGTGTGTTGTCATTTTCTTTTCTTCTTTTCTTTTTTTTTTTTTTGTAGTTCTTATTGTTGTTGTTGTTGATGTAGTTTTTCTTTTTCAAATCGAGTGTGTGTGTATGTCGCATTGTTCTTTTTAGACAATTTATTGACACACAAATAAATAAACATAATTTTAATTTACAATTTTGCCTATGGAAAAAATACATACACAAATATATTTTTGGGTCAGAATATTTAGCAAAAACTGTTTATTAAAATTCTTATTGTTCGGTCGAGGGAGGGGGGCGAAAAAGGGGCGGTGACTTTAAAACTGTTTCTTCAAATCATTTCACACATTTCGTTTACACAAAACAAAAATTTCATAATCATTTTGGCATGCCAATCGATGTGCGAAAAAAAAAAAAAAAAAAAAATCAAAAATAAATGAGTCAGAATATTTAAATAAATATTAATAATATTGAAAATACCTAATAAAAATAACAAACGAAATCAATGAAAATAAATAAATTAAATCAAAATATTGAAATTGAAATTATAAATCATTTTTAAATTATACAATAAATAATTTTTCATTCATTAAAAAAAAGTTTTGGGGACCAAAAAAAGTCCATAAAAAATTAAGTGATTACTTTGATTAATTGTCACTTGAAAAATTACAAAAATTAAAACGAAAATCGTTTTAAAATTGTTTAAGTCGCCCTTTAATTTTAAACGAATTTATAAACAAACAAATTGGTCAGCTGTTGGGCAAAAGTAAACAATATTAAAACAAAGCAAAAAACTAAAAAAAACCAAAGCAAAACAAAAACAAAAATAAATAAAACTAAAACTTAAGCCAATAAAAATAGAATTCTTTATTCATTCATTCATTCATTCTCTCTTTTTTAATTCTTCCAATTCTTATGGATTCTCTTGAATTTCTCTAAATTTTTATTTATTATTACGTATTTATTAGGGCTTTCCAACAATCACCCATCAAATCTCGACCCAGAATTGCCATTGCCTTGCCACATGTGTCTATTAATAATTTGATGCATTGCTGCCGCCGAAAACTGCGACTCGCAACATGTTACCACAATAAATAAATATTTCTTGGCTGGCGCTTCTTAGCTGCTTGGCCCTCTCATTGCTTTTTGGCCCTTCTCCTAACCGCTTGCCACGCTAATTTCTGCGTCTTTCATCTTTAGACCACAAAAAAAAAACCATATAATTTCCCCTCTCTTTCAACTGTTTGTTGTTGTTGTTGCTGTTGGCTTATTCATCATTCATGGCAATTGTGTAAAGGTCTGGGACAAAAAACAAATAACTTTCCCGAAACTGGCAAATGCAAATAAGAATTTTCAAGTCGAATTTAATTGCACAATTATTAAGGTTATATAATAACAAGAATTTCAATTAAAACAATTAAATAAATATAGGCATTAATAAGGTAATCAGATAGTTTTATTTACCTAGAGAAAGTTCTTTAAAAACTATTAAATAAATGCCCAAAACTTCATAACATAATTTCAAAATATCTTAAAGAATTGGATAATTTTATTTACCTAGAAAAAGTTCTTTAAAAACTATCAAATAAATGCCCAAAAATTTATAACATAATTTCAAAATATCTTAAAGAATTAGATCATTTTATTTACTTTGAAAAAGTTCTTTAAAAAACTATTAAATAAATGCCCAAAAAATTTGACAATTTTCAATGATTTTAATAATTATTTTTTAAAAAATCTTTTGAAGGAATTTATTTTATATTCAATATAAAACAAGCTCAATAAAATGATTTCAGATTTTCTGAGAATTTCATATTATTTACAAGAATTTTATAGAGTTAATTGAAAGGAGCTGCCTTTGAAAAGATAAGGATTACTTTATTATTATTATTATTATTATTATTATTATTAATATTATGAAGATTTTGCTATTGGAAAACTAATTTATTTTAATATTTTAACAAATCTGTACGATTTGAGATCAAACTTGATGGAATTGATAAGTTTTCGTTGTAAAACAAAATGACAATAATAATTTATGGAGGTTAATTGAATATTCATAGCCTAAAAACTCTGAAAAGAAAATTAAAAGACTAAGGAAAGATTTATAGAATTTATGAAACTCTTAACAGGAGTTTAAATTTAATTTTTTATTTTTTTTTAACTAAATTAAAAGACTAAGGAAGCTCAAATATTAATTTAAGTAGACAACAAAAAAAAAAAAAAGAACCCTTAAAATGAGTCTCAATTTAATCAATATAGAATCGTTATTAAATAAACAATTCTAGAATAAATTAAGTAGATTTTTTCTTGTTGTTTTTCTACTTGATTTATGATTGATTTTGTATACTTAATTATAAAGCTTAATGCAAAAAACATGAGCTATAATTTTGGAAATGTTTAATGAGAATGATATTCATATATATTGACCCAATTAATGGTATTTAATATACAGAGAAAGGGAATTGATGGCGCTTCATTTTTGCATTGTTCCTATTTTCAATATCTTATATTTGTATATATAGTATATATATAAATGTGTATGTGTGTGTGTGTGTGTTAGGCTGCAGTCGCAGTTCCAACAACAACAACAAAAGCAAACTGAAAGTCGCATAATGGCGAATAATGCGGGCTGAAAACAAAAGTGACGACGATGCTTCCTTTATTGTCTGACATATCCTTATTGTTGGAGCACAGCTATCATTGTTGTTGCTGCTGTTGTTGTTGTTGTTGTTGTTGTTATTGTCCTAGTTTAAATGGTCTTTAGGTCGTTTGGAGAGCGCGTTAACTCAGTCAGCCGTT
Source organism: Scaptodrosophila scaptomyzoidea (assembly GCA_035078625.1). Taxonomy (NCBI): domain Eukaryota; kingdom Metazoa; phylum Arthropoda; class Insecta; order Diptera; family Drosophilidae; genus Scaptodrosophila; species Scaptodrosophila scaptomyzoidea. Next base: position 11,337 of record JAWNPY010000109.1, read on the forward strand.
CGATGTGGTTGTTCGTTCGGTCGTTTGCCTGATTTGCCTCGTTTACAGATAAACATAGAAAACAACACACACACACACAAATATGCATAAATTTGCATATGAGTTAGTGTGTGTGTGTGTGTGTTTGTATGTATTTTGTTATTGGTTAGTTTGACTTGACTTGGCGCACAACAAACAACAAACCAAATTGGGCACAAATAATACACACAAACACACACACACACACTCAAAAGTTTATTAACTAAATTTAGTAAGACAAAAGTTATAAACACTTGCATTTAAATTAAATGGTCCCAGACATTAAGGGCAAATTAAATAAAATAAATAAAGGATAGCAAAAAGAATTATTAATTTTGAAAGGCTGAAAATATAAAAGAAAAATTAAACAGTTTTTATTTGCTTTTAGAACAGAAAAAAGAACTTCTTGGAAAACCTGCTAAAAATTAACTGGAAATAATTTTATAAACATTTGCAATTTTATAGCAAAGAATTTTATAGCTTACTTTAAATTTTGTCCCTGATTTAATATTAGGAAAATTATTTTTGACACCCATAATTTAACTGAAGATAATTTAAAATAATTGTTTATTCTTGAGGACATATTTGTTTCAAAAATTCAAAGTATAAAGCTAGATTTCCATTTTGAATATCATTAATTGTTAAGGAACTCCTCAGTTTAAAATAAATAGGAGTCTTTGTCAAAATAGAATTTTGTAAGTATTTTTTATATCAAAATTGAGCCCAAAACTGAATTTGGCAATGATTTTACTCAAATTAAACTTTCCTTTATAAAAAGAAATAGTATTTCTTTAATCAGGGTTTTTGATATTAAAAAAAAGAGTTTTCTTGAAAATGTTCCTTTTTTTGGGTCATTTTGATTTATATTACATGATGAATTTATTTAAATGTCTTTAAAGTAATTTGTATTTATTAAATAATTTGCATGCAAAAATTTGCAGTTCTTTCTACACAAATAGGATTTTACGGGTTTGGAAATAGGACTCACGGTTCAAAAGATATTCACGTTTATTTTCAACTTTTAAAATAAAAATCATAACTGTTATAACTAATATTTCAAAAAATTTTAAATAATAGTTAGTTTGTAATTTTTATTTTAAAATTGGATAATAAAAATTTATATAGTTCTTGGACATTTTGTGATAAAACATGAATTTTGTTTTTTTTAGTCATTATATAGAATACATTTTTTGCAATACATTTTTTTGCTTCCATAACAGTTATTTAATAATAGGTTCAATTTCATTTTTAAATGAATCAAGGCTAAGTTAAAAATCAAATATGTATATTAAATGCCAACGATTAGCAACCTTCATAGGAAGTGAGTCAACATTTAATTAGGTATTTTACCTACTAGGAGCTAGTGACACATTTATTCATGAATGAGAAATATACATACTTTTACTGTTATTTACTAACACATATGAAATAATACTTACATATTGTGGTGGGTAAAATAGAACGATAGCCAGGAGTTGGGTACAAAGAAATAGAAAGACGATACTATAACACAATAGCGAAAGCACGGGCGGATGGACCCATGGACGGATAGACGGGGGGACGGACGGACAGACAGACAGACGGATGGACGGACGGACAGTATTCGCATTTGTGTGGCATTACACAATATTTATTTTATGGCATGACTTTTCATACCAGCGCCAATTTATGTCGCCGGCAACCCTCGAAACGGGCCACCATCGCCCTCCTTTATATATTGTATAGTATACCCTAACTATTGTTGCCACTATTGCCATCGTCATCCCCAATTCTCAGGGTAGTCTTCGTCATCGTTTTTGTTGTTGTCGTTGTTGTTGTTTGTGACCGACATTAGCGTCGTTCTAGTCAACGTCTTTGGCGTTGTCTTGAACTTTTACCATTGCAGAGCAGAGCAGAGCAGGCTGCATGAAAACGAAAGCCCAGAAATTGGCATACAAGACTACTACGACTACGGCCCGGAAATATGTACGTGTCTGTATAAAAGAGGCGCGATTTATATTATGCATTTTTTTTTTTTTTTGTTAAAAATAAATAGAACCATGGGCGGCAAATTACTTGCCCAACTTGAATCGACCGAGTCACACAGAGCCGGGCCAGGCCAGGCCAGGTCAACCCTGTCCTGTCCGTTCGCTGTCCGTTGACCAAAGTTATTTAAGTTTCACTTTGCATATAAGCCTTCATATCTATACTATATATACATATATATATACGGTTGTGCACCAAATTGAATACAGTAAAGTGTGAAAAATAGGAAAAGTTTTAAAGAAACCATTCAAATACGGAAACATTAATTCAATCTTCTGAATTATGAAATTTGAAATCAGTTTTTTTTTTCAATCCTATTCAATCCTTTAAAATGACTGAAACTAATTTGATTAAATAAAAATCAATATTTCTGGTCAAAATTAAGGAAAGGCAAATGGAAGAAAAGAGATGGAAGAATATTCCAAGAAACTCAATTGAATCCTAGTCTTATATGATAGCATCGAATATAATCGTTTAAATGTTCAGATTATTGGGCATCAAATTTTTATTTTCATCTAAATATAATTATAATAATTCTTCTCAGACAAAGAAATTGAGAAAGTAAAGTTTATAGTAAAGTTTATAAAATATTTTACCATATATTCCAAGGTATTTGGAAGTAAATATAAATTGATAGACTTTCAGCTTCTTCTGCTTACAAATTCTGATAAATGAAGATTGACATTTCAAAGCTTTACTGTACTTATTTTGTGCATCTATTTTGTGTGTGTCTCTTCGTTTGCATTGCCTTCTCACTGTCATTTTGGATGGAGAGCGACAGAAAGACAGAAAGAGAGAGAGAGAGAGAAATTGGTTCCATCAGTCGTCGTCGTCGTCCAGTTGAAGTCCCGATAACTTTGGCCAGCTTTTTGTTACGTGCCGTATGCAATTTTCACATTTTCCTGTATGTTTGTCTGTGTGTGTGTGTGTGTGTGTGTTTACCAAGCCCGCCCTGTGACCTGCCCCCTTGTGCACCGCCTTGCCATTGTATGTTGTTAAATATCATAGATATTTTTGTTGTTGTTGGTACGTGTTGCAAAAGTAGGACATTGTTATGCAGGCAGTCACCCAGCAAGTCAGTCAGCAGTAGCAGTAGCAGCAGCAGCAGCGATGCAGGCACGAAATGTGCAACACAAAAGTTTCGTCATTATTGGCTTATGAGGTGAAATTTATTGCAGCATAATTCAATGGGCACATGCGGCAGCCCTTTGGGCTGACTGACTGCTCTCTCTCTTTCTCTCTCTCTCTCTCTGTGTGTTTCCATTATGAAACTTTGCTTCCGCCTGGAAACGTATGCAGCTACATACAATTTGGAGCCAGGCTACGTTTTGCTGCCGCTGCCAACGTTGACGTCGCTTAGCAGCTGCAGCTGATGTTCTTCTTGGTTTTGTTTTATGCCCTACGACCACAATCGGAATGGCAAGGTGCTTGCTTTGCTTGCTTGCTTGCCTGCTTGCCTGCTTGCTGGTTGGAGAGAAGTCAAGCAAAAAATACATAGATAGCAAATAGGCGGACAAAGAGAGAGAGAGAAAAAAGTTTTTGTTCGTTAGTAAATTTGTGTCATATTGTGTCGCCGACGTCGCCGTTTGCAAAAACTTTTCTTTGTCACAGTTAGTCAAAGAAGAAGTAGAAGAAGAAGAATATGAGTAGAATTTCGATTTCTGTAAGAAATGAAATAAAAATGTATTAAACATAAATTAAAGCAATTAATTTTTAGATATTTCTAAAAATTGTCATAGTTATTTAAATTTATTTATGTATTTCTTCATTTATTTATTTACAGCAGAGGACAACACTTTCACTATCCAACCAAAAGCAATAAAACGAGAGAGAGAGGAGAGAGAGAGGGAGGGAAAGTGGAGACAGAAAGAAGCGAATTTGCATTTCTACTGCTAAATACATGGGATTGAAACAATAAGTCACACACACACACAACCACACACACACACACACACACATAAATAAATAAATAAACTTTCAGATGATTCTGATACTTCTATATGAACAGTAAAAAAAAAGAAAGAAGAAAGGCATTACAAACAAACAAAAACAATAATTATAATATAATAATAATTATAATAAATTAAATTCAAATAATTTACAAACAAACAACAAAAAAAAAACAAAACAACCAAATAATCGAAATAAACTAATCTAATATTAATTAATAGTAATAACCAAGCTCAAATAGACTGAAATAGAGTCCAAATATATTACGAAATAAATGCAATTAATTAAACATATCATAAAAATAATTAGCAATTGCATTTAAGCTATTAAAACTAATAAATAAATAAAAATAAAGTAACGATCCAAAAAGACAAACAATAAAAATTATATCAAGCTAATTTAAAAACTGAACAAAATAAGGAAAAACAACAAAAAAAACCAGAACCTGTGGAAATGGCGAAAATTGCAAATCCCAAAGAAAACAACCCAAATTGTCTAAGAAAACCAAATAAAACTGAAAATAAACAAATACAAATCAATAATCATAATTATTGTTACAAAATTAACAATATTTAATAAAAAAAAAAAACAATTCCAAATTTATGTGTGTGAGAGAATTGAATTTCTCTGGTACCGGAAAGAGTACAGTGACCACCTGAAAGATTAACCCAAAAAACAAGTGTGTGTGAGAAAGAGAAAGACATAGACAGAGAGAGAGAGAGGGAGAGTGCACAGGCACAAACTTGCAAGGGCAAAGAGAATGCGAAACGTGGAAAAACGCGGCTGTTCAATTCCAAAAGTAAACAATAATTAAAAATTGTGCGCGAAGAAAAATTCACCAAAAAATTAAAGAATCTAAAATACAAAGAAATACACGAAAAATAAGAAGAAGAATAAAAAGTGCTGCATCAAAAATAATAATAAAAAAAAGGTATGTATAAATTACAATACAATTTATTACAAAAGTAAATAGGGCAATTAAAAGAAAGACTCTAATTTTAAAATTTGAATATAGATTCTAGATTTTCTCAGCAACTCCAAAAATAATCTGATTAAGTTTTAAAATGAATTTAGATATTTCTAAACTTGTAAAATGCAAACAATTATAAAATGGTTCAGAAAATAGAGAATGTAAAATTTTCATCTTTAATTTTAATTTTCCCTTACAAAAAAAAGCTAGAAAAATTTGGTAGGAATTATCTTATTTAATCGATACATTTTTTCAGCCCCGAATAACTAAAAATGTGGGAATTGCAATATTTATTATTATTAAGTAAAACTTTAATTGCAAAAAAGAAAAGTTTTCTACTCATTTTTCTTATGTGTATAAAATAAAATGCTCTCTAAATATTAATTAAAATTCTTTGAAACTGTTGCCACAGCCCTCGTTTATCAACAAGAGTAGGCAGAAATGAAGGTGGGAAAATAAATCTTTGAGGAAATGACACAAAAAAAAAAAATAGAAAATAAACCAAAACTGCTTGAGGCGTGAACATTTTTATTATTTGGTTTATTCTTCTTTTTTTTCGTTTTGTCTGAATGAAATTACATTTCAACGGTTTCTCAATTGAACCTGAAACGCTTCCAACATTTTCAAGACAATTCTCATTTAATATTGATATGATTTTTTCCTCAACAAACAACAAGAACAAGAACAAGAAAAGTTTCCTACATTTTGCATCTATTTCTGTTTTATTTCCTCTGTGAGCAGAATCTTTCCTCATTTAAAAATACAAACAAACAAATATATCAATTGTGTTTTTGTTATTTCGGCAAATTATGTGGAAAATGTTTTCAACACTCAATTCCCAATCAATTGATGGCAAATGACGAATGCACAATGAATTAAATTAAAGCTTCTCTAAGATGAAAGAAATTCAATTGTAAAATAATTGCGATTAATTTCGGTATTTGGAAAAGAAACATGAAAAAAATATTGTTTTCATCGTAAATTCACCTTGAAAATAAATACAACAAATTACAAATAGATGCCCACAATTTTATCAAAGAGATAAATAGAAAATAATGAATGAGAATTCGAATTTATTTCAAATATAAATTTATGATATTTTTCGGAAAAAATAAAGGAGAAACTTTAAAAATATGATAACAAGAATTCCTTAAAAAATTCAGGGCATTAATTTATTTAATAATTTTACTTAATTACAGCTTTTTTAATATTCTCAAAAAAAAATGTTTCATCGCAAATTCACCTTGAAAATAAATACAACAAATTACAAATAGATGCCCACAATTTTATCAAAGAGATAAATAGAAAATAATGAATGAGAATTAGAATTTATTTTGAATAAAAAAAATTAAGGAGAAAACAAAAACAGCTCAATTTTATTTTCAATTTAACCCTTCGTTTAACGACAAAATTTAGCCCTTACATTAGCGACAAGGTCCCCGGGAATCTATTTCTATTTGTATGGAATTTTGTAAGAAAACATTTTTGTTTTTAATAAAGAGTTTTTTATTTTGAAAGTTTTTTAAATTAAAAGTGTACTGAAAAAAATTTCAGATAAAAATATTTAAAATTGACGAAGTTATCGCATATTTTATTGAGCGCGTTTTTGGGCGCGTTTTGTGCGCGTTTTTCATACAACCACGTTTTTTGACCTGGTGTGCAGGATTTAAAGAGTCCTACTGTCCCGATCTGGCTGAAATTTTGATAGTATATTTTTAGCACCTGTCGCTCTTTTTCGTCACGTTCTCATAATTTAAAATTGACAATTAACCCTTGTTTTCAACATATTAAGGCAAACAAAGGTTAAAAAATTGAAAATTGAAGAAAAAAAAGAAAAATATGATAGAAGAATTGCTCTAAAAATTCTTTAGAATCAGGGCAATGATTTGTTTTATAATTTTACTTAATTACAGCTTTTTTAATATTCTCAAAAAATGAATAAATAAACATTTTAATTTCAATTGGTTTCATTTCTGATTTTTATTTTTTTATAGTAAAAATTGCTGGGGGAAAAAAGGATAAAAATGTTAATACTCCAGAGTTGCCAGATTGAGCAAAGAAACAAAAACTTTCCACTTGAAAGTGGAAAAAACAAAACAATAAAAAGAAGTAGAAAAGGAAGAAATTCTAAAGTTGTGGCAGCCAATCAGGCAAACTGCCTGGTGGCAGTGGCAAGTGGCAAGTGAGGCAACAAAGCCCGCATATGTGTAGTGCCACTAATCAAATCAAACCAAATCGAATCGAATCGAATGGAATGGAATCGAATCGGATGGAATTGAAACGAACAGAACAAATCAAAGAGTTTCACATACAATAAAAACAAAAAAAAAAAAGTTGCTCGCACTTCCGATTTCATTGTTGCTAAAAATAGAAGAACACAAAAAATCAAAAAACAACAAACAAACAAATTTAATGTAAGACAATGAAGGTCGAAATTAGCCGGCAACAAAAAAAAAAAAAAAAAAAACAAATGCAATTGAAATTGAAAATTGAAAATTTGTGGGTGGAACACAAAACTTTTTTTTTTCTTTTTTTTTGGGGCAATTGAAAAGTTTTAGTTAATTTCTTCGGCAGCAGTTTGACAACTTTAGCAATTTTATCTGTCAATTCAATTTGGCCTTTCTCGAAAATTGCATTCCTTTTTTCTTATAGTTTTCTTTTCACCTGCATTTTCTTTCCTTCCAAATTTTCAACCTAACCTAACATTAGCCAGCCACTGTTTTGTTTTTGTTCACAACAACAGATGGACAACAAAAAACAAAAAAAAAAAACATTTCGATTTCGATTTGTTGTTTAGTATAAACAAACAAAAACAAACATGCTTGGTACATATATCGTTATTTTATTGTTTTTCTTTCTTGTTTTTCTTGTTGTTGTTGTTGCAGCAGCAGCTCAACATTTTACGGCGTTGCTTGTCACTTAACGGCTTGTAAAAAATTACAAACGGGAAGTGGAAAGTGACAAAAGGGTGGAGAGCAAGAATGCGAGCGAGAGAGCAGCAAGGCAACGGAGTGGGAATAAAATTGTAAGAGCTTGTGTATGTGTGTGTGGGTGAGATTGAGTAGCGGACATCATCCGTCGTCACATAACGAAAGAATACAAGAATAAAATACATTCAATTGAGTTGAGTTGGCATTTTTTTTTGTCTCTCTCCCTCGGTGTTTTTTTTTCTTTTGCTCTTCTTATTCCTTGGCTGCTGCTGCTGCTGCTACTGCATCGTCTGCTTCTTCATTTGTAGGCGTTTCATGTGTATATATTTTTTTCTTCTTGTCAGTTGTATGTGTGTGTGTGTGTGTGTGACAAAAAAGGGTGTGCGTTAGTTTGCCTGTTTGTCACATGCGGCTGATTGATTTTCATTTTCAGTTGATTGTCGTTGGAGTCCCTCTTGTTCTTGTTCTTTTCGTTGTTGTTGGTATTATTGTTGTCTGTCATCAGTGGCCTTTTCAGGGGTTTCTCACACACACACACGCCTCATATGTGTGATCAACTCTTTTATTAGATTACTTGTGGTTTTGCTTGTTCTTCTACTCCCTCTTCTTCTTGTTCATCTTTATGTTCTTGTTTTATTATTGTTGTTCTTTTTCCACTTCTAATGAATGTGTTGTCGGTTTGTTTGGTCCCACTCATAATTTTAAATTAATTTTATTGTCCAATAAATAAATCAGCTCTATTTTTGAAAATTTATTTGAGTTAGAAATTTTCAATATTTCAAAATGTAACTAAATATATAATCCTGGAACTAAAACGGAAGGATCTTTGGTTTAATTTCTAAGAATTAGGCAAACCGAAATTAGATTTCAAGTTTATTTTCTAAATTTGACATATTTTCAATATTAAATTTATAATTCTTTCCGATAAAATCTTAAATGAGTTTTTTAAGATTTATAAATATTTATTTAGTTTTTATTGAATTTATTTTTAACAATTTTGTTTCAAGAGTTTTACGAATAAATTTAATTAAATAAAATAATTAGTTTTAATTTTTAGAAATTATCCAATATAAAAATCAATTTTATAAGCTGAAATGAAATATTAAAAATGGAAAAATGATGTTTACCATTGACTGATTGACTGACTGACTGATTAATAAATGAAAGAAAAAAACCAAGAGGATATTGTTGATTCGGCTTAAATTTTTGGTTGCATGTTCCGTTAATTCATTTACAACAAATTTCCATCACTTATTTTACCCATTGTTCATTTTCTATGGGATTTACAATTTTAATTTTTTTTTTTATGGTCAAATGAAAATTGAAAATTCAATGTTTCAGTTTTCGCTTGTCATTTGACCTCTCCTTTGTTCATCTGTTTTTTTTGCAATTTAAAACACAAGCGAAATGTTTTTTTTTTTGGTTTTTCTCACCGGGATCCTGAAAATGACAATCAATAAAATTTTAACCATCGGTAGAGAAAGAATAAATTTTTTTTCATAGTCGATAATTTATGAACTTGTCAAATACGAAATACGCAAAATGCTTGCATATGTGCCACAATTTCAATTTTTTTCCTTGCCACATTTTGATTGCATTGCAGTTTTTTTTGGGTTCGATTTTCAATAAATGAATTTCAGCGGCTTTTTTGCGGAAGTTGTCATATCTGTAATAATAATACCTGCATATAAAAAGAAAATGTTAATAGCATTTATAAACATTTTATTCCGTTTGAGTTCAAATATCTTTTAAGAATATGGCGAAAAATATTTAAATAATTATAACAAATTTTTCTAAAAGGTTTCGGTGCGCTGATTCCAAATCTGAAGTCAGAATTGATCCACCATCCTAGGCTTTCGAGTAATTCTAATTGCAAAAATGCAAAAAACACAATTTTTGGCTATATTTGAAACGAAATTAAGTTGCAAATAAATATTTTCCCTTAGTAATGTTTTTACCCTTTGAAATCTCATTTAAATTATGTCGATATCTTTTTGGGTCCCGAAGATTTAATAACAACAATAAGATCATTTTTATTGGCTTTTCAAATCAATTTTAAACGTTCAAAATTTAAAATTAAATATTTTAAAACTGCTTTAAATGAGTCAAATTAAAATTGAACTTCTTGGAAAAATACAAATTTTTCAAGATCTTTGAGTGAATCCTTTACAAAACAAAAATGTTATTATTGCTGGAAAAAACGAATATTTTATTGGCCAACTATTATATTCAAGTCATTAAATAAAATCCGTTGAATGCTAATTTTGAAAGATTTTTTAAATTGCTGTCTTTTGTGCCCAACAATTAAAGATATTCTAGTTCTCCATTTCAATTTACAATTGCTATTTATTGTTATTGAGCTTTGACTTTGATATAGACAGATGGACATATTGTCTGTATATATATATATATATTCAATTTATAATAAAATAGCTCATCGTTCAATTTCTAACAATACCAAATAAAAATTCTATCTTGTCAAGTTGAAATGCATTTTGATGGTAATTTTTCTTCTTGAACTTCATTTGTGGTTACTTGGCTAACATGTTACTTGTTATCACAGGACTACAATGTGTGTGTGTGTGTGTGTGTTTGTATTCTTATAAGTGCTATGCAGGCATAGACATGGACATGAACAGGCTTGTAAAAAATGATGCAGGCCATGTCGATGTTCAATGAATAATGGCGTGCGGATTGGGGCGGCGGCTGGGAATTTTTGTGATGGAGTGGAAGAAAGGAATAAGATGAAAAGGATGTACGATATCAGCCACAACAGCAGAAGCAGCAGCAGCAACAAGGAAGAAGACAACTCAAACGATGACAACGATAGAAAATATTACAAGGATATGCGCCCATAAAGAAAAGAAGGCAAATAAAAGAGAAATCGTTTATTGCAAAAGAACCCATAAATTGATTTTTTCAAATAAAAATAAAATATCTATAGACATACACACACACACACACACAGATATATGTACAATATATGAAAAAGATTGTGGGGCCCCGGAGTGCCGATGAAGCTGTTTGCCCACAACAACAACAGCAACAACAACAACAACACAATCACCATAAACGACAACGACAACTCAATGGCAAACTGCTGGTTGGCTTGGTTTTGGTTTTGGTCCTAGCCGCCAAACTGTCGTCAGCAAACTGAAACTAAAACTGTGGCAACCACGTCTCGATTTTCTTCTTCTTCATCTTCATCTTCTTCATCTGCTTCTTGAAGGTTACGGCGCCCTCGCCTTTGGGCTGCCATTTAACTTAAAAACTGTTTTATTTTTTTGCCAAAAAAATAAGGGACAAAGACATAGCCAAGAGTACATAAATTAAAGGCCTTCCCCTTTAATAGAGCCACACACACACACACAGAGTTGTATTTTTAAAGTTGGGGTGGAAAGAAAACTATCTTACATATGATAGATGCAACCCAAAAGACCGCAAGGACTAAAACTAAATAAGGTAAAAGATTCATTGTCATTGTCCTTTTTTTTTGTGTCTGTCTGTGCCTTTTGGCGCTTGGAGAGTGTTAAACGCTTTGGGAGCAAGCTGCCTCACTTTGGTGCCCCCAAACCATTATAGTTTTGCTCTCTTTAGGTACAGTTGCGTATGAAACAATTCATTTATTGTATTTGGTACAGTTTCGTAGGAATATAAATATTTGATTAATTAGTTGGCTTTCTTTCTTTCTTTTTTGTTTGGGCAAGTAAATTAATCATTTTCCAACAAGTACAAAAAGTGTATTTCAACTTCCGCTTGTATTTGAGTATTTCAGTTGTCTGTTGTCCTTTTGCCGTCTACACTTGGCTGTCTTGGCCTGCCCTGGCCTGGCCTGGCTTGGTCGGATGTCGCTGTTGTTGTCGCCACCCTAATGAAATATGCTGATTTGTCTCGGTGGAGTCGTTTAGGTTGCAAGGGAGTTAAAATCCTGGTTGGTTGGTTGTTTGGGCCTTCTACACACATAAATCAATTTGCCATTTATTTAAGGCAAAACAAACGACCAAAATTATTTGCATTTGCTTATTAAAAACTACAAATAAGGTGGATACATTTTGGGTGGAACCAAAAACCTCAAGCGCACAAAAAGCTTTAAGAAGAATTATTTTAATTAAAGAAAACCAAGAACCAAAAATTAAAGTCAAGCTATGAAACCGAAACTGGGATTGTTTCGAAACAATCTGGAAAGGAAAAGTAATTTGATTTACCCAATTATTTTTTTAAGAATATATTTTAAATTAAAACCAGAATAATTTTTCCCATTTTTTAAAAGGTATTTTTTTTTTTGTGAAAACAGTCAATTTATTTAGGTATTTATTTCTAGGGACTATACAATATTTTCCAAATAGGTTTCAGTAATTATTCTAAAATGTTTTTAAAAAATTTCCTATTTTTTTTAAGAACAGAGAATAATTTTTTGCAAATGTTTCTTTTTATTTATTTTCTATATTTTCTACACAAAATTCATTTACTTAATTTGTCTTCTTTATTTTCTATTTTCTAGGAATATTCTTAAAACTAAAAATATCATGTTTATTATTTTCTAATTAAAAAAAAGTCATGTTGATTATTTTCTAATTTCTAGAAAGATTTTGTTAAAGCAAATTGAATATTTTTCCATATTTTTTAAAAGGTATTTTAAGATAATGGAAAATTTTATTCAGAAGTGAAAAAGATGTTAAAAAAAAATTTCTTAAATTCAAAATAAAATTGTTTATACAAAGTTTTATACAAAGTTTTCAGTCTTGAGTAAAATGCCTTTGGCTCGACTTGTCAGGTTGTAAAATTGTAGCCCTAAATTAAAAAGAGTGCGTATGACATTCGCTTGCAAAGGATAAAGGTGTCCTCCACCTCGTCCTCGTCCGCAACGTTGTCTGTAGTTTTCTTGTGCTTGGCTATAAAGTTTATGATGAAACTGGGCTGGTTGGCTGGTTGGTTGGTTGCCTACCTAAAGGGCAATCATACATTCATATTTGCATGTTTATTTAACGATGCTTTTACAAAAAAAAAAAAAAAAAAAAAAAAGGATTAAGTACCAAAGAGCTTCAGCTGAATGGCCTCCATTTTCCATCACACATACGCACCGTTGCCATGGCTGCTTCGTCTTCGTTTTCGTCTTCTTCTGGTTATTCAAGTGGCGTGAAATTTTCGCACGTCAAGAGCGCACCGCGAAAACTTTGAACTAACCTTGCAATGTGTGCCATCATCAGCCATCTTGTGTCAGAAATAAGACTTGCCACACAGCTTCTTCTTCTTCTTCTTCGTCTTCTTCTGCTTTCAATTTGGTTGCTTGGTTTGCGGGGCTATATAAATGCGCCATAGCACTTCATGTGCAAAGTGTGTGCTTAAAATATTAAAAACACCTTTTACTTAAGCATGTCAGAAAGGCGCCTCTTTCTCTCACTCTACGGACGGACTCTGCCCGTCCGTCCGTCCGTCTGTCCGTCTGTCAGTTCATTGCTCTACTCTGTTCTGCCATGAAGCCCTTTTAATATCTGGGGCTGCTTAATGCTTCGCTGTGTGTGGCCCCCTCACCGTTTTTCTACCCAAAAAACCGTCAGCTTGGTTGCTCAAGTGTCCACTTGTGGAAATGTGACCGTATATTTCATTGTAAAATGTTTTTGCCCTGCAAGCAATCGGCATTTCTTTTTTTTTTTTTTTTGTTACCTTTCCACTTCCACTTTACAATTGGCAATGGCGATTTTTATTTCAACTTTGTGGAGTGGCGCAAAAAAAAAAAAAAAAACGGCAAACCATCAATTATTGCTGCTGGCAATTAACAAAAACACAAAAATTTTACACTGGCACAAAATTAATGGAACTTGAAGAGTTCCTAAAAAAAAAAATTAAAAACTCATACAGATTTAATTTCCTGAATAAAAAAAAAATTAAATAAAGGTTAGTTTGAAAACTTTGATAGAAAAGCTTAATAAATAATTTCTATTTCTTTTTTGAAGCATTTTAAATATTTTTTAAAGTTCTCCTTGAAAATATCAAAATTAATCGAATTTTTTGTTATTAAAATTCTGGCAAAAATATTCAATTTTAAATTCAACTTTTTATACGATAAAAATAAAAAAAAAAACTAAGAAATTAATTAAATTATTTTATTCATTGAACATTGGAAAATTGGAATATTTTCAGACTTATAATATAAAATCAAAATAAATAAATATATAAAAATATTCATGTTAAAATAGTTTGTAAAATTGAGAAATAAATTGTTTTATGAAAACGGTATACAATTTTTCACATTTTAAGGATATATGTTAACCCTTCTTTTTCCTTTTCTTGTATGTTTTTTTTTATCTTTTTATTTTTAATATAAAAAATGTGCCGAGTTGGCGTAGACTTGCTGGGAGATTGCTTTACACACACACACACACACACACACACACACAATGCCAACTGTAAAGAATTATTGAAATATTTATAAAGCAAATACAATTGAAATCGATGTAGCCACGGCTGCTGCACAATTGCCGGAGCGGAGTTGGGGAGGGGAGGGGATGGTTGGCTGGGGATTGAACTGGGATCTCTGACTGTGACGGTGACAGTGCTGACATAATTTATAGGGCTGGCAACATTTATACCGGCGAACACAAGAACAGAAAGAACAAGAAGAAGAAGAAGAAGAAAGTGATAACGGAATGGCCAGGACCAGCAGGACTATCCGGACTAGGACTATCAAAAGCGCCATTTAAACACCAAACTAATTAGATGAATTTGTGTGATTTCCGTATAATTAAATTGGTTAAACGAAAAACAAAAAAAAAAAAGATAAAGAACGTAGACTTTTCTTTTTATCCGTATCCGCATCCGTATCCGTATCCGTTTGTCTTTCTGTGTGTGATGACAAATAATTTCATCATTTAAAACAGCAAAAACTTTTCCGCATACATGTAAAATTATTTGTTTTTTAACGTAGACAGACCAGCAGCGTATAAGCTTACGGCCGACCGCACACGAGTAGAGGAAGTTTGAGGACCGGGACCGCCTGCTTCATGTTTAAGTTTACAGTATCTTTTAAATGTAATTTCCTTACCAGCCTCGGTATCTTTCCGCATCCAGCTAGTCAGTCTGTCAGTCAGTCCAGCTTGTCCGTCCGTAACTTTGGCAAGTTTTCAAGCAGCTCTCAGCTACGCCGTAGTTAAGCCAAAGATAAATAAGCAAATAGGCAAATAAATCTTCGTTTCAACTTCTTGCAAGAAGAGAGATTTCTTTAACTTTTTCAGCTGGTAACAATTTCATCTCGTTTCGTTTCGGTCTACAATTTCATCTCTCTTTGCTTTTAGTTACACTTTTCATTACACTTTTCCTTTTCTGGTTTTTTCTTTTTAAATACCCTTTAAATGGAAAGTTGCGAAAAGTCCATTTAAATTGAGAAAGAGCTTAAAAAAAGAAGGAGACGAAAATAAATTTTAATAGGTTTTCTCATTTAGAATTGAAATTGGAATATTTTCGTTAGTTTTTCGATTTATTTTCTTGATTTCTTTAAATATTTATATTTGAATCTTTTTTTTTATTTGTGAACAGAGTATTTTTTAGTCGGAGTAATTTGTTCTATTTTGCATTTTAACTTTTTCCTTTTTTTTGCTTTTCCTACCAATTAAAATTTCAAACTTACGCTACTAAATTGTTGGATAACATGCACTTAAGTGTGATACGCTTGGTATTCGTCCTTCGTCCTTTTGCATTCAACTTTAACGTTTTTTCGCCGCTTAAACTTAGCCGCTTAGCTTCTAGTTGGCTTTTGATTTGTTTTACTCAAATCTTGGAGATGGCCAAGTTTTTCCCCCCCAAGACAAATGTCATTTTCTGATTACTTTTGTACAAATTAGAAATATATTTATATGTTTAATTATATCATAGATCAACTGGCTTAAAAGAGAGAAAGAAAAGAGAATCTTTTTTGGAATATCTAGAAATGAAATCAAAAGTTTATTTCAATCAAAAATTTAGCAAGAAAAGAAACTAAACTAAACTGCTTTAAAATTTAAAAATTGAATAAAAAATTAATGATTAAAATTTTTTTAAATATTTAAAAAAAATAGCTTATGACCATAAAAATCAATCATTGATTGAAATGATTAATATTTTCAATTTTCAAACGATTTTTAGAGATTTCCATTAAGATTTAGATTTTTAATAGATTTTTCAAATGTTTTAAAATATTCCAGATTATTTTTTAAGGTTTTGGAATGAAGCAGACCAAAAAGTGCTTGAAAATTTTGCTCGTTGGCTAATTTGTCTCAGACATAAGATACTAAAAACTTAAATTACCATTTTATCTGGCATTTGGTTTGGTGGTCGCATAACTTTTCCCACGCACTGTTTTTGCTGCTTGCTGAATTGATTTAAATTTATTATGCTCAACGTCAGCAGCGTGGCAAAAATTTGATTACTTACATAAAAGTTTATTTGTTTTTCTATTATTATTATTCTATTTTTTTTCTTTTTGTTGTTGGCTTTGTTTTTTTCTTTTTTTTTGCTGGTATCCTGGTATCCTGTGCCCAGGCTAAGCACTTATTTTATTTCACAGTCAGGTTGCTCAACTATGCGCTTAAGCAAACATAGGGAAAGCGAACCAAGCAACCGAGAGACCGACCGACCGACTTACCCACTAGTATATATCCATCTCTGCATAACTGTATAACTGTGTAACTGTTACTGTTACCATTCTGTGCTTTTCACGTACTTTAATCAGACAAATGTCCGTCAGACATTCCATCAGTCTTTTTCCCACCCATATATATATATATATATATATGTATGTATATTGTACCAAAGCCACATCCACATCCACTTCCTGGTCCATGACACAGGCGCTTACCTTTGCATATTTTTGCAATTCAGCGCAAAGCTCTCTTGACTTTACCTTGCTTGCTTGCTTGCTTGCTTGCAGTAACTGTACAGAGACCAAACAACTAACCAACCAAGCGACCGAGCGACCGACCGAAAGTCAGTCAAGTTGGTCAGTCATTCAGTTGGACTGAGTTGACTTTGATGCTGTTGTTGCGCTCGACCTGAGCTCAAACCGCCGTCTACCGTTTGGTTGGCTCTCCATGTCAACGCCAACGCTCTGTGAAAAGAGAGTGAAAAAGAGTACATCAAATGAAGAAAGAGAGAGAGACAGAATGTGTGAGTTGAGGTTGGAATTCTGAGCGGCGGCTTATGTCAGTAAACTGTAAATATTTAATTAATTTGCATGGATATTTTTATGCTGGCAAGTCGAGTTTATTAGTCGGTGACGGTGTGATGGTTACAGTTACGTTACTTCTATGTGTGTGTGTGTGTGCAATTTCAAGATTTCATACCTGACTCTCTCTGGATGTCAGTGTGGATGTGAAAGGGAGAGGGAAGTATGATGTGCTGAAAGCGGCTTGTTTGCTCGCACACCGTTTGCTTGTTGTTGCTTTTTTCCTTCTTCTTCTTCCTCGTTTTTGTTGTCTCTTTGTGGGGCTAAACCAAAGCTGTGCATAATTTGCATACAGCTTTGCGTGTTTGCATATATAATATCCATCTACCTATGTGTGTGTGTGTCACTAAGTTGCTGGCCATGTGGCTGTGCAAATTGCCTTTTTTTTTTTTTGGTGTACCAACCGCAATTGCGGCAATTCATTTCCGTCCGGCTCTCAGATCTCAGTACTTCATTTTTTAATACCGGATAGTAAAATACAAATATCTTTTGGCTGAGATTTGATATTTTTTTTAACAACAGCAACAACTACATAAAAAATTAGTTGCATTTTTTATCTATTGTATTATCCTGGAAAACGATTAAAAAGGATAACTCTTATTCTGAGACTGGCAAATTATTTTAATCAATATTATTCTACGATTTAGGGAATATATTTCTAATAGGATTTTAAATCGTTCTTTTAAGTAACCATAAACTCAGATAACGAAAATTGAAAATTTAATGAAAAACTTTATATTATTATTTTTTCTATTTATTTTTATTTATTTTATATTTATATTTTTATTTTATATTCTTTTATTTCATTTTAATTATATTTTTTTAGAATTTTTTTATTTTTAGAATTTCCCAAAAAAAGAAATAATCAGAAAACCACTGAAATTGGTTAAATTTAATGGAAAAACTTGTGATAATTCGAATTCTTGACTTGGAACTTTAAAAGACTAAAAGAATTTCGATTTTTTTTTTCTATATTTTTCATCATTCTCATCTCTCTCGGTTTTACTTGATACTAATAACATTTTCATTAAAAATTCCATCCCCACAAACATTTACCAAAACAAACATAAACACACACACACAGACACACTTATGAACATATAAAATGTATCTAACTGAGGTTTATATGATTATGAATATATGCACTTATGGTTTATATTACACACACACACATACACACAGAGAGAGACACAAACACATGTTTTATAAAACGGTACTCAGTAAAGCTCAACTGTCGCAAAGCACACACTCGAGTCCCGCTAAAATCGTCCAATTAGTAACATTTAATTCGGTAAACAGCGGAATATTCATGCTTTTCATTTTACAAAAAAATACTCTTTAAACATTAACCAAGCAATCAAATTGGCGGGTATATGGGAACTTAAATAGTGTTTGTACCAGAACAGAAAATCAAAGCAAAACATTTCTAGTTAGTTTTAGTTTTATAAATAGGACAATTAAAATTGTTTCATTATTTTTAAAATTTATTTAAGTATTTATATTAACCTAGAGATATTTTTTCTATCATTTTCAAAACTTATTAAAGAAAGGGAAACTATTTAAACAAATTTGATTCTTGAATTTTAATAACTATGGACTGCATGATGTTAATCTATTTATCAAGCAAATATTAGATATTTTTAGCAAAAAATCTGTAAAGAAACAGAAACTTGAACAAATTTTCTTTTTTGTGTTTTTCGTATATTTTTGGCAAAATAGAACCCAATTTTTTTATTATTTATTTAGATTTATTCTAAAGATTTTTAATTCAAAAGGTTAAATTTATTTCAAGAATTTTCAACATTATTGTAGTTCCTAGATTTGACCATAATAAGGCGGAATTAGATTAGTCATATCAGGTGATTTGATCAGGAATATATATGCAGATTTTAAAGCATTCTAAAGTCGTCTTAGCTTTGTCTAATACTTGTATTTTGTAATTAACCACAACGCCTGATGTCTTTTGATGACACTGAAGGAGGAAGAAGGGCGTTTTTTTTTCAACTTTCAAATTTACATATACTGCAAGTGTATGTGTGTGTGTGTGTGTGTGTGGGGAAAAGCGGTTTCTTGAGCACATGTTTGCATTGCCTGCAAAAAAATGTTGTTGTGGCATTTTCACTGGCAATCATTATTTTGATGTCAATAACGTTCCGAGAGAAGTGTTTGCCCCCAATCCCCAAAAAAAAACAGAGAAAAAAAAGAACCACATCATATATATAGAAAAGGTATATATACATATGTTTGTGTTTGTGTATGTGTGGCCATAAAAAAAAGGGTATTGGTTGGGGACTGTTGACCAAAATAAAAAAAAAAAGAGAGACTGCAAATTTACAGGTAAACTTTGAGAAAGCCCCAAACAATGTGCCGGACAAACAGATTAACCGCAATAATGAACATGGACAAGCGTCTCACACACACACACACAGAGAACATATGGAAAGGATCCAAAAGGCTTAACAGGCAGTTCTCTCTGCCCTGTCATGGTGGATGGAGGATTGTTGGTATGGGCTCAAAACTGCCACTTGCTCTCATTTCTACATTTTTTGTATTTTTTATTATTTATACAATATATATATATTATATGTATACACTGTTTTCCAGAACATAGAATTCAAATAAAATTGTTGGTGGTTTTGTTAGAGATTTGAAATGAAAGGACACACAAACTGCCACAAAAATGTGTCATTTAAATTTCACAAATGTTAAACAATAATAAATTTTATGAAAATTCCTTGAAAAAATAATTCACATTTTAGAATTTTGTTGGAACAAAACAAATGCTCTGGAATTTAATAAGAAATTTATTTTAAATTAAAAAAAAATCTTTGAATCAAAGAAATTTAAAGTAGAAGAAATTCTTTATTTCAAATTACAGATTTCAATGAAAAATTTTAAAATTTATTAAAAGTTCTTTGAAAAATCGTAAAAAAAAATATTAGAAAATTGTTCTATATTATCTGCAAAGTATTCTACAATTTATTAACAATAATTTTAAATGCAAATTTGTGGAATTTGCTCAAAGAATTTTTTGTATAATTTTCCTATAACTTTTAAAAATATTATAGCTATTTTAAAATTAATTTGAAATTATCTGCAACGTATTCTACAATTTTCAATAATTTTAAATGCAAATTTATTGAATTTGCTTAAAGAATTTTCTAAAAAAAATTCTCTAAAATTTGTACAAAAATAAAAACGGAATGAAAGAAAAATTTAGAAAAACGTGAAATATTCTAAACAAAAAAGGCCTCACTTAAAAAATAAAGTTTAAAGCTAAATTGGACTTTTCTAGTGTCTGCAAAAAAGAGCATATTGAATTCTCTGCTTTTGGCCTAACTGTTTTTTAGACCGTAGCCCCCCCCAATTGAAAACTTAAGCTTAGTGAAGTGGGCCACAAAAAGTGGCTCACCTGGCTGCTTTGTTAGGGTTTTTGTGTTCAGGAGCAACTGTATTCATTCGTCATGGTGGTGGCCAGTTAAGTAGGAGCACCAGGAGCGCAGCAGGCGATGTCATTTCACGGACACTGTGTGAAGAAGAAGAAGAGAACCACGATGCCCAGATAAGCCTCGGCAGCTGCAACACTCCCGAGTGGTTTCTGGTTGGCGGCGGGTGGAGGAGGAAGATGCTCGTTTGCCCACTTTTTCCACTTTGCACTACTCCAAGCACAAAAAAAAAAGAACAACAGCAAATTTACCGGTCCTTATCTCGGTTATTAACTGCTCCACTCTCCTCTTCCGTCAACCGCCCACTCCCCCTCCCTCTCCCATTCACAGCTACGTTCTCAGGATGTGAAGTATTATTAATATATGTAAGAAACGAAGGTAGGAGAAGGAGAAGAAGCAACGACGACTACTACGCGAAATGGGAGCACGCGGTCTGACAATGCTTATAAGCATTAAAAATGAAAAAAAAAAGAAAGAAACTATAGCGGAAAACACGTCAACGCCTTACACAGACCCAACAAGAACAAGAACAACAACAACAATCGTGCGTCCAACAAAACATAGCCCGAGGGCAAGGTGCGCGAATGAAGGCAAAAGAAAGTACAAAGAGAATTGAGAGCAGGCGGCTGGCTGGCTGAGCGTAGAGTCAAATCTGGGCAGGTGCTGATTAGCAAAAGAGTGAGAGAGTGAGAGCGCGAGAGAGTAAAGTGTGTGTCGATAGACGTCCGCTTATCTGCTCGTCCGTCATCGTCGCTTGATGATGATGATGATGATGATGTTGAGGATGTGCATATAATCCACGCAAACAGGAAAAAATAACAGCAACATCAATGAACCAAAAGAACGCAAATGCGTTGGCTGCGAAGCCAGCATCAGCAGCATCGGCGTCCTCTCTCAAATATTATTCATATTTTTGATCAAATACGCACCAAACGACCTGCCTAACTAACTACCCACCGACTCACACACACACACACACATACAAAAATGCCGTCAAAATAAATAATTAAAAATTCCTTTATGGAATGCCAGCATACACACACACACACACAGAAAACGTTGATGCCTGAGGCTTGGGTTGTTTGAAAGCATTAGAGTTTCAGTTATCCCTCCCCCCGCACTCCCCTTCTCATTACTCTACCCATTTTATGCACTCCAGCGAGCCAAGAAAAAAAAAAAATAAACTGCGCACAAAATTTAATTAATAAATAAATAAATATCAAATAAGCCAAATACATTTTGACATGTCTCCCTCAGCACTTAATTAAAAAAAAAATATATATATATACATTCCACATATATCATCCACATTATAGTAACTCGATATGAAATTTCAAAAGGAATAATATATAATTTGATTGGACAGACAATTAATATAAAATTATTTTCTACTTAAATTTTTGTACAATTTAACTCAAAAAATTTGATCATCACCGATGTAATTTCATTTATAAAAAATAGTATTTAGAAATCATAAAAAAAAAAATGTGTTAAAAATTAATAATCAATAAAATAAAATAAAATCTACAAAAATAAGGATTAAAATCATCTAGAAATCCCAAAAAAATTCAAATTCAAAAATATTTGTAGTTCTTTATGAATTATATAAATTATATAAAGACTGAAATGAGATTTTTATGGATTTCTTCTTTATAATTCAATAAAGATATATTCCCTTTAAGTTAATTTAACTTAAAAAATTTGATCATCACTGATGTATTCATTTATATTAAATATTATTTAGAAATCACATAAAAAAAATGTGTTAAAAATTAATAATCAATAAAATAAAATCAAGTCTACAAAAATAAGAATTAAAATCATCTAGAAATCCAAAAAAATTCAAGTAAAAAATGTTTGTAATTCTTTATGAATTATATAAATTATATAAAGACTGAAATGAGATTTTTATGGATTTCTTCTTTCCCTTTAAGTCCTTATTTAATTTATCTCTGTGTACTACATATGCACAAAAAAAGATTTTTATGGATTTCTTCTGTATAATTTAATATAGATATATTCCCTTTAAGTCCTTATTTAATTTATCTCTGTGTACGATGTACAAAAAAAGATCGATAATCCATTGAATTCATTCAAAATGATTTGGCAGAAATTATTTAATCCGAAAAAATAAAATAAAAATAAATACCTATGTCATTTCATTACATTTATAAAAATTGTGCCAGATAAATTTTCATTCATTCAAAAATGAAGCATCCATTCGCTGCATAAATTGGCTGGTCATCTGTGTGTTCATTTCGTATATATGAACATATTCAGATTGAAGTTGGGAATGGAGTTACAAAAAGGCAGATGGTCGGTCAGTTTATGGGTGGAACTCATTAATTTAAATATTGTGTGTGTATGTGTGTGTGTGTGATTTTATGAAATTAATTTTGGGCAAGTTGGCAGTCCGCATGGCAGCTGTGGTTGTCAATTTATTTAAATTGCTGCTTGCAACTGCACCAAATGGCAAATTAAGCAGTTTAGAAGAGATTTATATGACAATGCGGCTATGCGTGTGATTGCCAATGTTTATGAACTGCATAAATAAAAAGGAGAGAAAGACAGGGACATATTCATATTAATATTAACAATAATGAATATTTTAGCATAGACTTGGATTTGGATCAAGCAAATCTTTGAGGCAGCTTAATTAAATTCCTTAAAATTAATTTTTAAATATAACTTTAGAAATATTATCTTAAATTCAATATTTAAAAAAAAAAAGAAAGTTAAAGGTTTCAAAACAAGTAAAATCTTTAATATAATACATCATGATGTAAAATAATTTTTCGTAAATTATTTAATTCGAATTTAAATTTTTCTCGGGTTTTTTTCTTATTAAATTTGTGTTTTAATCAAGCAGATTTAATTTTGTTTTTCTTTTTTTGCTGTATTTATTTTTAATCTCTTATCTTAAAAGCTGCTGGGTAAAGAGAAAATATAAAAATAAATAAATATATATATGGCTTTGGTTAGAGTTTATTTGTGGCAGCAGTAAATAATATTTTATTTTTATGGCTTGGTCTAAAAAGATGAAAACACGCAGAACTTGGTAAATTGGAAATTGCCTAAGCTTCCACACACACACACATACACACATTTTAATCGCATCAAACAGACTCATACATATTACGTATACGCAATGGCATTCCATATTGATGGCGTATGTTTATATGTATATGTGTGTGTGTGTGTGTGACTAACTGACTAACTGTAAATGGCTGGTTTGGCTCTTTTATGGCTTCGTATTAAGCCAATTATTTGATGGAATAATTTGATGGATTCATTTTTGCGAAATCAAAAGGAAGTTAGTAATGTGAAATGCATAATTGATGAATTGACTGCAGTTGGTCGACACGAAAGCTACCAAATACCAAAATATATATACACATATATACAAACATGGCCAAAAATTTCGTTTTTTGGCTTAAATTCGGTTCAATTAGTGTGACTTCTCCAAATGTTTCATATGAAAATTGTATTTCATACTAATGAATGAGTTTGATGGATGCGAATAATTCATAATTTTTCAATTATTTAAATCCTTTAAGAGTTGTAATGGGTAAAACTGATTGAAAATGCTTAAAGTGCAAATGAAAATTTGACTTATTTTGTATTTATTTATAATATTAAGGACCATAAATTTGCTAAATTGAAGTGAGATCTTTGGTAATCCAAAGATAAATTAATATTTTCAATTTATATATAGCCAAAATTGAAATCTTTGCAAATCAGTTACAAAAAATTACCATAGTTCTTATTTAAGTTGGAATTTAGCTAAATAAAAGAATAAAGAAATATTGAAATGTTAAATTTAATTCCCTTATCTCCTTGAGGAAATCGACACTGTCATCTAAAATATTTTTTTCAATACAATCTAGACCCGGATTTTCATAACATAATTCAGGGAATATTTAGGTTATTTAAATAAATGAAAATATCTTTATTTGCTACGATTCAGCTTAAAATATTTCTATTTCCACTTATAGAAAATGCCTACGATTTAGTTATTGGCTGATTCAAGTTTTGAATCATTTTCTCCATACACTGACTTCGTTTAGTTAGTTCATCCAGTTTATCCATCAGTTCACATATAGCATTGTGATGATTGCGTTCCATTTTAATGGCCTTGTCCCTCAAACGATTTAATGTTTGATCAAAATTGTCATTGCAGTCATCTAAAGATTGGACCACATTGTCTGAGACCAATTTATCGATAACATCGGTGAGTTCCGATAATTTAACAGCTTCGGCATTCTTCTCATTCTTCTTCAATTTTAAAGCTTGCTCGGTAAGTTTTTTCTTTTCAATTAAAATTTCCGAGGCAATTTCTTTGACAGTATTTGGTTCTTGCAACATGCTGTTAATTCCTTCTCGCACTAATTTAACCAGATTCTTGGACATGGCATCGGTCAGAGGAAAAGCCTTTTCCATATCCTCCTCCTTTAAAATGGTTAATGATGTTGTTTTCTTCATTTCTTCAATTTAGCTGGAATGAAATTTGAAATAAATTCGTTTACCAGAAGTCTTATTCGATTTATGTGTAATTTACTTGAGTCAGTTTTGAAAGTCTACTAAATAATATGTAATACTCTAAATGGAAGTCTGGAAGTTTACTGAATAATAAAGCAAAGTATGCTGAGATGCTTTTTTTTGATGAAATGGAAGGAATTTCAAGTTGTTTCTTTAATTTTTAAAAGTAATGGAATTATAACTGATTTTAAATTTTTTTTTTTGAAGATTTGATTAAATTTGTTCAAATCGTTCCAGCTTTTCCATCGCTTTATTTCAATTTTATAAATTGTATAATTGTATATAATTTTGGAAATAAATTTGCATTATCTACATTTTTGATTATATCAAGTTTCGATTTTTGTTTTTTCTGTTTACAGTTTCGGTTAAATTCCTTTAATTTAAGGCCTCCAAAAATAATTCCATTCACTACGCTTTGTTTGGATGAAAAACTTTAGGCTTGACTGTACTTTTATTATAAGCAATTTAATTTAAAATCTTGTGATAGAAAAAAGCACAGATTGCAGATTTGATTGACCCAATTTGTTAATTTTTTGCCAGACTTTGAGCAATTTCATAATTTTTTTGTATTGTATGTTTACTAATTAAAATAAACTTTTCACACATTATCAACAAAAGCAATCAATGTCAGACAATTGAACAGACCAGACCAGTCAGTCTCCCAGTCAGTCAGTCAGTCAGTCAGTCAATCAGTTAGTTAATCTGATTCTCAGCTGCTGTGCTGCTAATTTGGTTGCATTGTTGACGTTTCAATGCGAATGTGAATGTATTCTGAATCTGTCTGACAGCATGGAGATTGTCCGTCCGTCCGACTTGGTATCTGTCTAGCTCGGCAGTCTGCTGCTTGGCCAAGGCTGTGTCTGTGTGTGTGTGTGTGTGTGTGAGCTTTGCGCACGTGTTAAGTGCTTGCAAAAATCAAAGGTACATTGCACGATCAAGTGAGCAACTCTTCATGAGGGTTTTTAGGACACTGACTTTAGAATGACTTTTTCTTATTGTTGGGTAAAATTGCTGCTTTTGTTGTTCTTAACTTAAAAACAACAGCTGTGACTAAGATCTTAGAGTTGTGATAAAAATTCGCTCAGTGGAACAATTTAATATTCAAGTGAATTAAATAAGAAATTTTAAATTATGATTAGAAATTTCAATTAAATTAGTACACAAATAAAAACATTTTTCGAAATTTTTCCTTTAATTATATTTAATTTGTTCTAAAATTGAACTAAACTGCTCAACACTAAGAGACAAAAACTAAACAAAAACTTAGTCTCTCTCTCCGCTATTCCTTTACCCATTCCTATCCTCTGTCTCGGCTTTGCTTTGCTATTTTTTTTTGTTTCGCACCACTTGGTTAACAGACAAAGGCGCTGCGCTAGCAGCAGCAGCAGCAGCACTGGCGTAGTCATCATCGACTGCTGTCTCTGCCGTTGTTTCTGTTTTTGTTGTT
Organism: Scaptodrosophila scaptomyzoidea; assembly: GCA_035078625.1. Classification (NCBI taxonomy): domain Eukaryota; kingdom Metazoa; phylum Arthropoda; class Insecta; order Diptera; family Drosophilidae; genus Scaptodrosophila; species Scaptodrosophila scaptomyzoidea. The sequence goes on from JAWNPY010000109.1 coordinate 37,858, forward strand.
GTTTTTGCCATCATCATTTTCTGTGCTGTTTTGTAAATAAGAAAATTTCGTTATTGGTCACGTACGCGCTGCTGCAGTGCAAACCGTTACTTCTTAAACTTAAACACTCTCTCTTCTCTCTCTCTTTGTACTCGTACTCTTTGTTAGCGTGTGTGTAGCTTTACTTTGCTTTTCTTAGGAGTTTTTGGCCCATTGGCTTTTGATGGGGCGCAAAGTTAAAAAACAACAAAAAAAATTAATAAATGCAACGTCGTCAAGTGCATTTATTAATAACGGCACATTGCTCTTTTGAGTGTGTCTTGACTGGGTTGTTATGTACATGTGTGTGTGTGTGTGTGTGTTTGTGTGGGGGGCAATTAGTTTGGTTTTTGAGGCGGAAGCTCTATTCTATTGATTGCCTTTAGTTCACCGCGTGCAACATGCAATTTTGCCACAATTTACTTCTTTCTTCTTAGTTTTGCACCCACGTGGCGAAAAATAATAATAAAAGGCTCCCCGCGCAATTTACCGTTACCAACAACAACAACACCAACAGCAACAAAAAACTTGCAAAGTCATTTGTCATAGAATTTTTTTTTTATTTCATTTTTTTGTTGGCTTGGCTTGGCATTTGTCAGATTAGTCAAATCACATGATATCATGCAGCGAGCGAGCAACCTTCTTCTTCTTCTTCTTCGTCGTCTTCTTCTGTTTCTTTTGCTTGTTATTATTATGCGCATTATTGTCATTATTTCTCGTCGCTACGCAGCTATTTTCTGAAGTGGAATCATAATTTTATTTGTTGTTTCTCCCCTTCTCCTCCTCCTCACACACTTTCAGTCTAACGCCTACGCTCGCTCTCTTACTCACTCTCTCTCTCTCTCTCGCTGTTGGTCTCTGTCTTTTTGCCCCTTTCGCCAAGGCCCTTGTGACTTTCATTTTATGACTTGTCGTAAAGGCAAATGCAAAAACAACAACAACAGCAATGCGAATGAAACATTTATTGCACGAAGCAAAGGTTGAGGTTGAGAGCAGAGAGAAAGCAGAGAAGACTATGACGACTTATCAGAATCAAAGACTGGTGGCAACTCTGGCCATGCTAATGCTGGCCTAGGCTACGTTTATGGCATTTTCGAGGCTTTGTTTATAAAAAAAACCAAAAAATAATACCGACATTTAAATACCCCCAAAATAAATAAAACGTCAAAAAATAAACAAGGAAAAAAATTTAGATTTTTAAAAATTTAATACTACACATATACGCTAAGATAAAGAAAAGAGTTTCCAAAGATATATATATAATTTCACTATTTAATAGATCCGAAATTGTTGATGATGAAGATATGGAAAATATGTGATTTTTTTTTAACCCAAAATTGGTAATATAAGCAGCTTTTTATATATTTTCTAAAAGTTAAAAAGAATAATTAACATTCCTTTTGAAAATTAATTAAAGAGACTGAAAGAATAAAATAGATAAATAATCTTTTTAAATCTAAAAAAAAAAAAAACCTTTGAATGTATGAGAATTGCCAATTTCGGTCAACAAAACCAAAATCCTTATAATAATATCATCCTTGCTTTTAATATATTGATCTAGAATAAAGACATTTCTCAAAGTTAAGAATCACTGCCTCATAAATTCGAGAATTGGAAGAAGGAGTAGAAAAATTGTTGCTTTGACTACTAATTTTGTAATTTCAGTGAAGCGTTTACAAATTCATTTTATGATTCTTATAAATGCCATTGACGATACTTTAAATATTGCCACAGAGCTAATTATGTTGAACGTTAAATAAACATCAATTAAAAAGTTGGTGACTGCCACTGCCACAAGACATGCCGAAGTTAACCCTTAGGTGAGCGCATAGACCTGAAATTCCTAGGGAATTGTAGGACTTTTTTGAAATTTAAGGTAGCATAAAAACAATCGCAATCTCATTTTCAATTTATTCAATTATAATAAGGAATTATAATACCTAAATAAATAGGTCTCGAATATTAGACAACTTAGAATTATTTGGTTAAAATTTTCAGCTTAAAAGCATTCAAGAAATTGTAAATTAGAACTCTGATTATTTCATAATCTTCATGAAATTTAAATTTAAATTCTCAGGCTTTAAATAAAATCTACACAATTTGAAATCCTTTTTATTTATTTTATTTTATTTATTTTGACTAATTAATATTTGACCCATCTAAAGGTTAACACATAGAGTACTAATTTTTTGTATATGTATATCGATGTTTTGTCGTTTATGGCTCTAATTCCTGACAATTTCAGCTGCTTCTGGTGTTGTTGCCATAGTTACGCGTTTTCGTGCCACCAAAAAAAAAAAAAAAAATAAAAATCCTGGCGGGGGGCAGGCAGGCACATTGACAATGAGGGCCAAAAACGACAATAAATATTCTTAGCTGGAAATCGTAAAACAAATCAAAAGTCATCAAAAAGTGCACTTTGCTCTAATTCTTTGTGCTGTGCTCTGTTGTTTTGTTTGTTTGCCCATTTCGCCCATTTCGCCCATTTGCCCAATGTCGCCTCATGCCCCATGACAAGACAGGCAAGTCATGCCATTGCCATGTTACCAAGGGGAGTTGACTGAGTTAGTTGGGGTCTCCCGGAACCAAAAAAAAAAAGAAAAAACCTGACGCAAAAAGTGGCAACAACAACAACAACAAGAATTGCTCGCAAAACTTATTAATAAACGTTATGGCCATGACAACAACAGAAGCAGAAGCGCCACTACCAAAAATGAAGTCGCTGTTGAAGTTCCGCTGACATCCAAATTGGCAAAGTTTAAACAAAAACCAAAAAAAAATACCCAGCTGGTTGTAATTGCAAAATTGTTTTACCATATTTAAAAATATCAAACTATTCATTTGTAATCGATTTTGATACTGTGGTTATCGAAGCGTTCTTTTTTGGCCTGACTGTACTTTTTAAGATCAAACATGTTTAATGTTTTCTAGGAATATTGAGAGAGTTTCTTAAATATTTTAGAAGCTGGGGATTTTATATTAAAATTAAATTTATTTATTATTCATTTATTCAATTGGAAAATAGATGAATTATCAATTAATTTGGTTATCTAATCGATTTTTCGAATATTCCTGATCCCCAAAAAGCCCAGAACATTGTTAAAAGTTCTAGACCAACTATTTCGTTTATTTTTTTGATTAAACTTAACTTTAAGATTACGCCCGTAATGTAAACGGACTTTTATATTGATTTTCATTTGTGTTGTGGTTGCCACATTGCCGCTGTGTTTGAGTGTCTGGGAAAAAGTTTCTTTTAACAATTAGCACTTCTCGAGTTGCCCATCCTGTCGACGGCTGCTGTCAATTCGTTGTCCTTTGCCCAGACGACGACGGACGAGGACGACGCGTCGTGGCAATTATAAGCTGAGATTTTTGCCTTTTAATGTCCAGTCCGGGCCGTTACTGTTAATGTAACTGTAACCATTAACCGGGCAGCCATTTTTACGACCTCGAGTGAACTTAACCTGCTCTCCCCTCTCTCTCTCTCTCTCTCTATTTTCTGGTCTATGTATAACTTTGTTTTTGGCTTTGTATGTACACTGTATATATATTTTTGATTTTATTTAATTATTTATGCTTGTGTGGGTGTTATTATGAAAATGAAATTAGTTTTGCCATAAAATATTCATTAGCTTGGGCATTGTAATTTGCATTAATTGAATTGTTTGTTAAATTGGAAAATATCAACGCTATGTACAATACAATATTTGGTTTGATATTATAAATTTAGCTTATTTAGCCCATCTTCCTCTCATCATTTCCTCTCGTTTTTTTTTATGCATCCGTCCGAATGTCCTTCCGTTTATTGTAACCGACCAACCAACCAACCAACAATACTCATAATAACAATAACAATTCAAGCAACGACAATGGCAATAATAATAAAATGAATTAAATATGACCACAATGTGATTAAAATCCCAATGCCGCTCACACTCCATTCAAATTCAACTTGAAAAAATCCTCACGCATCCCCAAAAATAACTGCACATTTTCGAAATTGTTTTTGCAAAAATTTTACGCAATTATCTGATAATGGTTTAGTATCAGTTTGTAGGAATATTGAAAAAAATAATAATAAAATTGAGGGAGATCAAATAAAAGGCTTGAAAAACTGTTATGTCGAAAGTTTTTCAAGTTCTCACAAAGTAATATAACCTAAAAATAATTACAGGAGTTTAGAGAAGATGAGACTGGTTCTTAATAGTGTAAACACAAATTTGAAATCCATTTGTCAAGATTGGTTCTAGTTTTTAAGTAATTGAAATATAAAGTTATTGAGTTCCATAAAAAGTACCAGTTAAACCATTGAGGTATAAGCAATCCAAAGTATCATTTCTAATAGATTTTGGGATGGGGAATTCATAAAAATTATCAACAAATTTTTACCGCTTTTCGTTTGGATGGTAGAATTTTTTACAGGAACAAAAAAGTGGATGAGATGTTTTTGAACAATTCTACCGGCTTAAAGAAGGCGGAAAAAATTTACTTCAGATTTTTTTTAAGTTCCCCATACCCAAATCTATTATAAACAATAATTTGGGTTGCAGAGACATTTATATGGAGCTCAAAAACTTCAGCACCACAGCTTTTAGTTGCTCTGATCCAAAACCTTGTTTACTAAATTATGGAAAGAATTTTGTATAGACCGAATTGCAGAGCAGCTCCATTTGTACTTACTACATAAGAAGTTCTCTATTATAATTGAATTAAATGGTTTAAAGATATAAGAGTCTAATAAACGCATATTGATAAATTCCTTTCTGGATTTTTGGTTTTTTTATGTAATCTAAATAATAAAATGGCAAGTGCGTGACATTGTTATTAAGCGGTCTGGTTTGGTACTTGTCAGGCAAAATTTATGCATTTAATGCCACTAACTACATGAATCGCAAATTTAGCTAACCAAATATTCCATTTTCATTTCTTTTTTTTGTTTTTTTGTTTTGCAGGTAAGAAGACTTTCTGCCGCAAAAGCCAGATAATTTATGCCTCCAAAATCTAATGATGTGTATGTAAGTAAAAGACGATTTTCTTATTGATTAAATTACAGAATCTTCACACACACACACACACACACACACAATCACTTACACTTAATATACAGATAACTGCCGCAATCCATATATATATCCTTACATATTTACTCCTGTGTGTATGGAAGACAGGAAATTATGTCTGTCCCTGAGTGTCACATTCCTTACTTGCTGTAAGGCAACTAGTCACGTGTGTGTGTGTGTGTGTGTGTCGCACCATATCAATAAATTTCTAGCTAGTACAATATACTCGTATATCTCAATGTCCTTTTGGTTATTTTCACATTTGTTTGCTGGTGTAGATGTGCCAGTATTTTTTTTTTGCTCGAGAGATGAAAATTGACGAAAAATAAAGAGAGTATGGAATAAAAGGAAAACGAGTTAGTTGGCAATGTCTTTGTTTTATTTCATTTTAACTTAATTAATTCAGAGGAGAATCTCACAAATCCCAAAAATTGAAAAAAAATATTTTTGGGGCGCACAAAACTATGCTATGCAATTTAATTGGGTGACTTTTTATTTTATAAAGGCTTTAATTGAAGATTAGTATTATCAATAGATATTATCATATTTAAATAAATATGAATAAATAAATCAAATTAAATTAAATGTAATTAAATTATATTTTTTGTTTTGTTTCAATGAAAAAAAAACTATTTATGATCTTATAAAAAAAAAATATATAGGTTCCTATTTAATCGGAACAAATTAAAAAAAAACTTAGCTGTAAACTTTTAATTATTTAACAAACTATAAAATTGCCTTGTTTTAATACGATATTATTGATATTAAAAAAAATACAAGCAAATTGATTAAATATTGTATTAAAAAACGGTTTAAATTTCAAGCAGATGATATTCATTTTCAGTGACTTTATATAAAATTTCCTAATAATAAAAATTAAATTAGTTAGGTATAAAAATGAATTAAAATATTATGGAGCTATTTTTGAAAAAATGCTTATAAAAATAGATAAAATCCGTAAATTTTTCATTTTTATTTCTTAGCTCTCTAGACATTTATCTCAAATTCTTTTGAATATAATTCAGTACTTTTAAGCAGTCCTATAAAAAAAAGAGTATTAACTATTCCAGCTGCTGGAAACTTTCTTTCTTACCAAAAAATGCCTGAGTGCTTCACATGTTTTGTCATCTGCTGAGCCCCAGAGCTGTTGTCATCCCATCCCATTCCATTCCCATTCCATCGTTCCTCTAAATAATTCTTGGTTTGTCCAGTGTTGTCCCCTTGGTTGCAACGCTTGCGTCCCAACACGCAAAATAGTTTTGACACCCATTTAATAAAAATTCGATCTATTTTCATGCTCTCTTAGTTTCTGTTATATATATATATATTTTTTTTAGTCATTTATAAAAAGAAGCACACTGACAGCATCTCCCAACTCCTTCTCCGTCTCCGTCTCCGACTCCGGCTCCTGTTTCTGTTTCTGCCCGGCTTTCAAAGTTCCGGTGTCAGTGGCCCTGGGAGGAGCCAGCAGACAGCAGCCACCTGACTTAATGCTACAAGTTCTACTACAACTACAACTAAAAATACAACTACTACGGGCGGCAACACTTTTCTGCACTTTGGTTGTATGCCGCACGCTGCTGCGTCAAGGCCCGGAAAGTGAAAAATCCCAAACGGAAATACATTCATTTGCTTGTTTTACTTTTCCAATTTCGATGCCGGAGGTTGCCATCGTTACACATGTACGGGCCGGAGACGAAATGGAAGTGGAAATGGAAGTGGGAGGTTTTTTTTTTTTTTCTTCTCTCTCTGAGTTTGTTGCCGCAGTCACGTTTAAAACATTAAAGTTAGATTTATGTCTTTTCGGGTTATAAAATGACTTTAGATTGATTCCCGTCACATGATGACAGTTTTTCGTTTTTCATTCAGTCGAGTTCAGTTCACATGCTTCTTCTTTACTGAGAGCTCAATGTTGCCCTGCAGCAAACATTTGAGGACCCCTGACTCCAGACCCCAAGCCCCAAGCCCCAGACCCGTAACCGTAACCGTATACGTAAACGGATCCGTGTCTATGCTATTTGCCACCAGTAATAGCCAAACTCGCACACTCCTCCCACTTGCCCTCCCGGGCACCATGTGTAGACAATGAATTTCTAAGTTGTTTATAAGTCGTCCCCAACATTTTTTCTTCTTCTTCTTCTTCTTCTTCGAAAGGATTTCCGCCTTTTGGACCGTCCAGTTGGTTGCTTCTTTGCTTGCTTTGTGCGGTTGTGCATAGCTGAGTGTCTGCCAGACGGGGTATTAATTTAAGTGCACATTAATTTCAATCCTCTTGAAATTTGACAAATGATGACCCAAAGCGAAAAAACATATAACGATTGTCATTAGAGAGAAAGAGATATAAAGAGAGATTCCTAATATTTACTTATAAATTGAGCCCAACTTGCATTTTATTGAATTTGATTACAGTTCTGATTTCCAAGTTGAATCAATTTTTTAATTATTGTATTTTAGGAATTTTAAAAGGTTTTGGTATAAATAATAATTAATAAATGAGAGTAGTTTTTTATTACCTATTTGTTTAATATTTATTTCATATAGAGTAGCCTCATAATTAATTATTAATCTACTACAATTTTTGAGCATTAAGATTTCGGCTCATATTTACATGTAATTAATTTATTCGTTTCATATAAGTATTTTATTTATTTATTTATATTTTGAGCATTAAAATTTTGGCTTGTATTGTATTAAATTAATTTAATTTTAAATTAATTTATTCGTTTCATATAATATTATTTATTTTATTTATTTACTATATTTAATTTAACTTATTAATTTATTCATTTCATACATATTTTTATTTTCTTTTTTGTATATTATTTATTTATTGTACATTATTTTCTTTGCATATTTTATGTTATTCATTTTATTTATTTAGGTTATTTATTTATTAATTTCATATATTTTTTTATTTTATATTAATGATTTTATTTATTTACTATATTTAATTCATATTATTATTTTTTATTTTTATTATTATTATATTTTTTTCTTTTTGTATTGTATATTATTTATTTACATTATTTTATTTACATATTTTATGTTATTCATTTTATTTATTTAGGTTATTAATTTCATATATTTTTTATTTTATATTAATGATTTTATTTATTTCCTATATTTAATTTATTTTATTACTTTTGAGCCACCAATAAAATTTCTAAAGAGTATTTGTCTAATTTTTACGATTCAAGTGTGAATTGTATTGAATTTCTCTTATTAATTCAGATTGAAAAGGAACTTGGTTGTTCCATTTGTGATAATTCCTATAACACATACATTTTAGCTTACAATTGGACTTGTAATAAATAATGTCTATATGTAAATTTGTGGTCCCAATTGCCTAATTATGGGAATGTCGCACTTTAATCATTCAATCATTTTGCTGCGGCTGTTATTATCTAGTTTCCTCTTTGCTTAAATTAAAGGACTCATTTATGGGCAAACGCACGGTTGAATGGTTGACAAAAGGAAGCCATTTCAGGTTGCTACGATAGAGTTATCAAATTGGCCACAAAAACTATTAGCTGACTTAACAATTGGCTGCACACATTGGAATTGGAATGGAATTGTCTCTCTTTACACTTTATGGCCAGAAAGCAAGCCAGCAAGCGCTAATTACGTGGTCATTAATTGGGCTAATTATTTTTCATTTTCTGCACTGATTTTTGTCCCCAGCTCATTTTCAATTTGAATCATTTGCATTTTTCTCTTTCTCTCTTTCTCTTTCTCTGCTTCTTTCTGTTTTTCATTACGAGCATTTTCTTATGCATTTTTTTGTTGCTGGTAACAAGAAAATGCGAATTTGCCGCATTTTGCTGGGCTCTCTCTTTTTCTCTCTGGGCCGCGATTTTCAACCGCAAGTGACCCAAATTTTTGTTGTTGTCTTTGCTCTGGCAAAAACCAGAAATGAAAATGGCTAAATCTGTGACAAACGGAAAGATGTACATGGATGGCAGCAGCAGCAGCTCCATTTGCTAGGGCAACTTCCGGTCATTCCCATTCCCATTCCCATTCCTGGTCTCATCACCGCCGTGTCACCTCCGTTGCCGGTGTCACTGGTAATTTGATGAAAATGGTGTTGCTCTATATTCCGCTTTTGTGCTAATTGAAAGTTTTGCCATCATCATCATCAGCCAGCCAGCCCAGTTTTGCGGTAGTTCAAATGGCAATGCCACGTGCCACCATCGTCCACTTCAATTGTGCGGTTGTGGTTAAGACAATCACACTGTTTACATAGATACATCTCTCTCTCTCTCTCTCTCTTTTATTGTTGTGGGTGTGACCTCATCAGTGCAACAACAGTTCGGGACAAAAGGACCAACGACAAGCGCATTAGTTTTGTGGAAATATCAACTTCCGTTTTAATTTGAAACGCTTTAATTTTATAATTTTAGTTGTGTTGTGTACATTTAAATCGATACTGGTAATATATACCAATACCAACCGATTTTTATTTGGCTATATTGATTCGCAAGTTACTGGAAAAAAAAGGATTAGAAATATATATGATATAGTCAATTAAAAAAAAGCTATGTAAATTATATAGTCAGCCGATTTTAAATTAGTACTGTTCTAAGGGAAATTTTCCATCCCGTCCAAATTTTTCAGCGTTATTTATTGAATTTTTTATATTAAATGTGACGGTTAAGCCATGAGTAGAATCGCAACCCAAACTATCATTTCTTATAGATTGAGAAGTGAAGAATCCAAAAAAAATCTAAGCAAATTTTTACCACCCTCCAATAAGACGGTAAAATTTTTCAAAATATTTTATATTATTTATTAAGTTGGCTGAAAATTTTATTTTAAATTCTTACGTCTTAATGGAGAGTGATAAAAATTGGGCTATATTTTTTTTGGATTTTCCACACCAAAATCTATAAGAAATGATAGTTTTACTCCTATATATTTTCTTGATCTATGCGTCAAATTTAATACGAAAAACATACTTTGTATGGACTACTTAACTTATTTATTTTATTACATCGAAAAGTAAGTATGAGGGAATTTTGAAAGGAGGTAGGTTTATCAAAATCACGAAGAATCTTTCTTGTAGAAAAATCTTGTTGAGCAGTGTATTTAAACTTACGAAAAAAAACTAAATTTAGAGCCAATATTTGATGTAGTCAACTCAATTTTATTGAATCTGGTTTTGTTTTCGAAGAAAACCAAAGAGAAGCTCATCTAAGCTAATTGTAAATCATATAAATAAATCAAGTACTAAATTCTTAGGGATTCTTAAGAATAAAATTGGCTAGATTAATTTTTATGTTCACTCTGATTAATATAAATTTTTTAATGCCTATCAGATTATTTAGATTCAATTAGTTATTTTTATTCAGGATTTTTTTAAGACAAAGAATTTTATTTGCTGTGAATTTTTATCTGCTGCCCCAAAAACTATGCTTTAATTTTTTTTACAACTTAAACTATCATAACTTTAAAATTTCAAAGACAATAAAAATACCAAAAAAAAAAAGAGAAACATTTCCCTTGGAATCTTTGGCGATTTAAGATGCTGGTTTCGGACACATTCCGGAAGTCTTTGATTTTATATGATTCTTTTTTTTTTGTTGTTGTTGACTGTTATCGGAACAACAACAAAAGGGGACAACGGACTGGCAAATACATAAACACAAATCAAAGCGACATAATCTGATTATTTTGAAGTACGCAAAACTACAAAACTAACATAAGAATGAACATAAGTATGAGAATTGGAATATTTGTGTGTCTTAAGCGGAAACAGGAACAGTTCCAAAAACACAAAACAGAATGGGGGAATCTATGTGTAGTAAAGGAATAGAAATAGAAATGTAGAGCGGCAATGGCATCTAATTTTTGCCATCTAACAAAATAAAGCATACTTGAAAGACGCAAAGAACAAACAAAACAAATACCCACTAAAAGCAGTTGAAAGTTCCAATCTCTCAGTCCCTCAAATTGCTGCTCTCTTTGTCTTTGACCAATGCAGCGATGAAACACCAAAGAGCACACAAAAGAGCAGTGTTGCCAACATGAAAAAAGCTAAATTTATTTCAAAAATAAATTATATATTTAACTGGTTAAAAAATAGATTAGCTTTTATTCACTCTAAATTCATTAATTTCTTAGCTTCTTTTTGTTGATAGCTAAATAGCTAGAAAAATATAGCAGGTTTTTTTTTTTCAAAGGTTTTCAAAGCGATATCTTTTGGAAATTATTAGCTATTTTCTGTGTTGCTAAATTAAGCTCTAAAATTAATCAAAACCGTCCAAGTTCCTAGAGATTAAATTTTTGCTATTTTCTGTCTGAAATAAATGGCTAAATTGAGCTTTTAAATGACTAAATTGGCCACACTCCGTCCGAGAGTGAATGAGTGAGAGTTTATATTTATGTGAATTTTTCTATGTTGCGTGATTTTGTTATCTACAATGTGGAATAAAACGTTTTGTTTCCAAGTCTTTTTTGTGTGTGTCGTGTGTCTCCTTTGGTGACGAGAGGAGAGAAACGAAAGAGAGAGAGAGAGAAAGAATTTTGCTCGATAGCTTTATGAATTGTATCTTTTACGGTTTTGCCTGTGGCCTGTGGTCATTGTCAAACCAAGGAGCACAAATTCAGTCTTGGGCCTGCTTATTGAAGCCATAAATAGCCAGATATGATTGTTTGTCTGCATAAATATATATGTATATGTACATGTATATGTGCGTATGAAACAATGTATTGTAGATATATATATACTTGTATGTATGTATATTTCATTTGCCCTGGGATAGATTGACCAGCCAGCCGAACGAACGAGCAAACGTGAACAACAAAATGAAGAAATAAATGGACAGTTGAAAATTATTGCAAATAAAGTATAAAAATATATATACATACATATATACCTACATATATATTTATATATATATATATTGTGTATAAAAGTAAGTAAAGAAATCCCCAATCAAAATGAGTGTGAGAGAGAGAAAGGAAGAGAAATTCAGACGCCATGACAGGAAAGATTGAAGATGTCGCCGGGCCAAAGTGTTACGCTTCAATGTGTTTTATGTTTTATTTACATATTTCGACTATAGCATTTTCTCTCTACTTGTTCTTGTTCTTGTTCTAATGTTGTTTGTGTAGTTTCCGTTGGTCTGTGGTCCGTGTAATTTGAAACTTGGCAATTGCAAGGAGAATCCAAAGTAAAACCTTAAACAATACAAAAAACAAATGTCTAGAATTTAAGCTGGTTTCCGTTTACCCAAAATAAAACATTTCCAAAAGATATGTTTTAAATAGGTTTAAAATTTAAATAGGTAACAAAAAACAATTTCTATAATTAAACTGTGTTGTAGTTTTTTTCTCTCTTTCGTCGTTTGTGGCTTCTCTTTTGTCGATCGTCGTTTGTGCTTCTCTGCTCTCTTAAATCTTCCTTTATAATTCCTTATATATATTCTTGATTATGATCATTTGACCTAATTCTTAGTTTTAATTTTCTTTTCTGGTGATTAACAAATTTTCTTGACTACAAACATTAACAGATTGTTTTGGCCAGCAGGAGTAGCAACAATTTTCAGCTTGGCCAAAAAGTAGAGCAACCGACACAGGATAGGGACACGAAACTACACCGACACCGACACCGACAGACTGTCAAGTGGCCTAACGGTTAAGTGGGCAACAATTGGGCCGTCATTGCAGCCCTAATTAAAATACGAGCAGAGCTTCGAAGAGCTCAGAGTGAAGTGGTTGAAGCGCGTTTAAGAAATTTACATTAGGAACTTAAGAACTCAAGTGCTGACTGACTGACTGAGTCAGTCTGAAGCCGGAATAGAGCGATATGATTTTTTCCGGCATATCTTTAAGCTGAGCTTCACTTATTAACTGGGTTTTTGCTCTGCACACACTCACACCTTTTGACTTTAGTAATTATACCGTTGGCGAAATGAAAGCAAACATAACGGAAAGTCGGAAAAATGTTGGAAAAGGCAAAGGCAAATCTAGCGAGAATTTTCCTAGAGATGACAGCGTGAAACTATCGAAACAATGCATTGAAAGTTCCCTAAGAAATTTAAAGCCCATCTTGTTTACCTATTCTTGTTTAATGGAAAGTGTTTTTTTTTTTTTGTACAGTCAGCGTGCGTGTTCATTCTTGTCTGTGCCATATCCACATTAATTTTTCTATCAAAGGTTTAGGGGAGCAGGTGACTTGTGTTTTTCCCTCTGCAGCATTAGCAGCTCAAAAGTATTTTGCAACTTTTTTCTGTAATTGCTCAGCCGTCTAACTGACTGACTGACTGACTGAAGGATAAATGTACATGTGTCCATGTCTGTCTGCGGATTGTGACTGCATAGGCTCCGTGTCTGTTGACTGTTGTCAGTAAGTATGCTGCGTATGCCTATGTGTTTGTGTGTGTGTGTGTGTGTGTGACGTTGACGACTTACTGACTGACAGACAGAGCAACCAAGCAACGAACCGGTTTGCCATTATGTGCATCAGGACGCGTAAACTTCGTTTGCACCAAAAGATGAGCAGCAGCAGCAGCAGCAGAGGTCCCAGCGTCATCAACTCATTCACTTCCATGTCACTGTGTACTACTGTACTTTGCCTATATCCAAGTGCCTCCGCTGGGCATAGGACAGACAGGCAGACAGGCAGACAGACAAACAGAGAGACACTGCGGAAAAAGAAGTCATTTCTGTTCCAAGCTCGGCGGAGGCACTTTTCTTGCACATTTGAATTCCGTTACAGCCTCTCTTCTTTCCAACTTCTCACACACATGTGCATGTGCTTGTGTGTGTGTGTGTGTAACTTCAAAAGGCGTTTCGTTTGCCCTGTTTCAATGTTTGCTGGAGTGTGTGCGTCGGCGTCGACGTCGTCGTCATCGTCTCGTGTTCATCGGTGTGTCATTTTCTGCAGTTACTGCTCGACTGCCGTTGTCTTTAATTTGCTACATTTTGTATACACGTTTCTTTCTATTCACTTCCTTCTTCTTCTTTTAACTCTGACTCTGCTCTTCTTACATCTTTCGCTTCTTCTTCTTCTTCTTCTCCATCAGTGAGTTGTTCAGTGAGCCGCCCACTTGAAGATGAATTTTTTTTGTTGTTGTTGTTGTTGTTCGTTTTTGTGAATCTAATTTCGGTTCGCATTTCATGTTTTTATTGCATTCATATTCTTTTGGGTTTTAGTTATTTATTTATATATGTATATATGTATTTCTCTCTTTCGCTTTAACTCATATGCTGCGTTTTATTTGTCCCGCTTCCACTTTCTTTTCTTTTCGTTTCGTTTGGTTTGGTTTCATTTCATTACATGCCTGCCAACTTCCATGGCAGCCCGAATATTCAGCTCAATTCTAATGGGAATTTACAATTTTGCACCCAGCAACAACAACAACAGCAAGAATAATAAATACAACAAAAAACCAAAGCAGCCGCGGGTCGTAGTAGTCTTTTTCTTCTTCTTCATCTCTTGCATAAAAACGAAAATTGTATTGCACTTTGTTGTCTTTTTCTTCTACTACTACCTACTACTCTTTCACTCTTTACTCCGCTTTGCCCATTTGCTTTATGGCAGCACAGCAACTCTGTCCAAGCGGAATTGCTGTCTCAGCCGAACCAAAAAGCTTGGACCTTTCTCTTCTCTGTTTAGGGGGCGGAACCAGGCAAAGTCTTGTATCTTTTATTTTATTTCATTTTATTTATTTTTGTTTTTTTTTTTTTGTACTTTGTCTTGAAGCTGATGCTGCTGAAGTTGTCCCATCTCCACCCTTCCCAGTTGCCCAACAAGAGCACAATAGAAAATCGCAACAACACGAAAATTTATGATGCATTTGCAGCTCCCATTCCACAGTACTCCACTAAACCACTTCACTTCGTTTTTACTCTCCTACAATTTCTATTCCTTTTTTGCAGTGTTCATTTCTCTTTCTGTTTCTGTTTCTTTTGCTTCTGTGTCAGTTGGGGCGCTTAACTCGTTTAGGTTATGGTTGGCCAGCGCGTGCTGCTTTTAAATTATTTAAGTTAAGTAAAATGTAGATGATTGTAATGGAATTTATATTGCATTTCTCTCTCTCTCTCTCCATCTCTCTCTCTCTGTGTCGGGTGTCGTTAGGCCGCCCCCCTTCCCATCCCACAAGAGTTTCGAAAATAAAATGTCAAAAATCAGCAGCAACAATTTTATTATCTATTTTGATTACTTAAGCCAAAAAATATAGAAATTTAAATTTAAAAAAAATATTTTCTAATTTTTTTGAATGTTTTTTTTTCAATAACAAAATTAATTTCAGAGCAATGAATTTTTTAAATCAAAAATCAAACGACAAAAATAGGTTTTAAGAATTTGCATTTTTCTCCATAATAATTTTAAACCAAGAATCTTACTTGGAAGCTTATTAACTTTTCTATCTGAATAGAAATTCACTTGGATTTTCTGGAAAAAGCCATTTATTGGAATTATTTTATTCTAAAGATATGCAAAATTCAAAAAAGAAAATAAAATATTCCATTTAGATAATTGGATTCAGATGCTAACATTGTGATTTCTCCTTATAGAGGATAAAAATGAGAAAATTCTAATGGCTTATTGGGGAAGCTCTCCAAATAGATCCGTTGCATAACATCAAATTTGCCATAGATTCCAGCACCAGGCGGTAAATCAGCTATATTGACATTAACACAACGCATGATGGTACGAACCAAGTCATCAAAGTCATAGATTTCATGGTTCTCAATTACGCCCTTGGTCAACTGGATAAGATTTTGATTCAGGCGCTTCTCAGCGGTCAAAGCACTGGCACTGACCACCGGAGCACCCGGTAGAGTGACCAGAAGCAGGCTCATATTATCCCGACTGCCCTTGTTCAGGCAAATGTCGAGGATATCGTTGCAAATGCTGGTTAAATTGTCGGTGAGCCGCAAGCGATAATGTATATAGGCGCAGACCTCTTCGCTGCTCATCACATCCCAGATGCCATCGCAGGCAATGACCAGGAACTCGTCGGTGTCCTTGCGTTCACGCGGCGTCAGCTGGGGCTCGGGAGAAACGAGCTGCTCGCAAGCCGAGAGCGTGTTATCGGTCTTAAAGTCGTAGTCGCCCAGGGCTCGGGACACGGCCAAAGTGCCATTAATGCGATGGATCATTACACTGCCCCCAGCCCTTTGAATGCGAGCCGATTCGGCCGGGAGCGTGGGCTTGTGGTCCCTGGTGCTGAACACGGCCCGGCCATTGTTGCAGAGCACGGCTCGCGAGTCTCCCGAGTTGCCGAAATAGTATTCCCGAGGAGAGACAAAGACACAGACCGCCGTGCTGCCACTGGGCTTGATCAAATGGAGGCCCTGCATATTCTCGTCCAGGTCGAGGAATCCCTTGCGTATGGCAGCCAAGTAGCGCCCCTTCTTGAACTCATCTGTGGCCATGATGGTGCTAACCAGGTTTATCGAGCAATGCTCGGATATTTGACTGCCCGCATGACCATCGAATACGGCAAAGAATCCCCAATTGTCATACGGTTTGGCCAGCTGGCATTTGGCCGTATGGAAGTCTTCCATTTCTTGGCGCCATCCCTGCATGGAACTGACACAAAAACGCATTCCATTGCCACTCCCAGTCGCCACAGACTTCTCAGTTATGGGCTTATCCAGATAACCGCCCATTTCGGCCAATTGCCTTGCAATATCCTTGCCGCTCCTATCTAATCCCTGCCGATTACCAGATGCCTTCTGTCCCAAATTATACTGCTTGAGGGCAATGGAAAACATTTGAGTTGCCAAATCTATAAATGCATTTAAACTCGATTCTGCCTATTTTGAATTTTATTTGGAATTTTGTTAAAATTTTATATTATTTATTTATTTGTTGTTTTTTGAAGGATAATTTTGTATTTTGGTTTTCAAAGGCTTATGAAATAAAAATCATGTGGAATTTTTGAAGCAAAAAAATTATTGTAAAAATTTTATTCTATTTATTTATTCAAAAAGTTTAATATTATTTAATTAGTTACTTGAGTATTTTCCCCCCTTTGATCTTTTGAATTTCTAAACTTTTTCAGAAAATATTTAAAGAATTTCTAAACAATTTGAATTAATAGTTTTTCTCTTTTTTTTATTTATTTATTTATTTTTGTGTTCGATGAGGCAGAGTCGTTTTTGGTCAGTCTTTATTTTTGTTTTTTATCTTGAAATTTATATAGAAATATTTCCAAAACATTTCCCATTATATTTGCATTAGTAGCCGCAGCTTCCGTTTGGTTTGCCATTGCCGGTTAAACGTATTTGTTTTTCTTTATACTTTTTCTTTTTTTTTTTTTTTTTTTTGGTTTTGTGCTGGCAGCAAACATTTTTCCACGTTGCAGGCAATGAAAAGGAAAAATATTTGAACAAAAAGCGTAGGCAGCATGCAAAACTATTGTGTGATTGTGTGTGTATTCCCAAGCGGAAACTGCTTATCACACATTTCCACACAACACGCGACATCAGAATCTCAATCTCACAAGAGTAGCAGCCGCAGCAGCAGCAGCAAACTAACGAAAACAACAACAGCAAATGAAAGAGAAAAAAAAAAGTGGAAAAGGAGTAAGGCAGAGCAAAATAATCGCACACAAAGAATGATGCGTAGACATGATTTCCGTGCGGTTGATTTCTCTTCTCTGCTTCTCTGCGCCTTTTCACTTTATTGTTCTTCTCTTATTCTGATTTTTGTTGTTGTTGTTGCTGCTGCTGCTGCTGCTTAGAGCACAAAACTATTTGTTTGGGGATTTAGTTATTCTCCATCCGTTTTCTTTGTGCCTTTTATGCGTACACAAAAAAAAAAAAATAAAAAAATAAATATATATAGAAATATATATATGAAACAATTTGCCACTTTCACTTTGTCTTTACACACATATCTCATATTTCTGCATCTGAAGTGGCTCCCAGTCTCATTGCAACTTTAACTTTGCTTATCTTCACTGCGATAAGCTCTGCCTAAGCTGGCATCCATCATATTCCCAAAAGGATTCGTTGAAATGAAACCGACATGAAAAAAAAAGAAAATAATAATATAATAAACATACCAAAATTTAAGAATTTTCAAATTCTGCCTTAAAAACTATAATATCATTTTGAGAACTATTTTAGAAAAAAACAGATTTTTAGATTTTTAACTCACCAAACAATTAACTCTAATTTCTAATTATTTTTGAATGCTTTTCAAGATTTTTTCAACTTATTGTAAATTTTTTATGTGGAATCTTAAATATTTCAATTTTTTTAAAATGACCTTAGATAAAATACTATTAATAAAACAAAGTCCAAGGATGAAAAATGTACTTAATAAATCAATTAATTTTATTTCAGTTCGAGTAGTTTAAGAGTTTAAAGACTTTTATTTAGTATGAAAATTAGTTTATCATTAATTTTGCTTGCCTTTTTTTATTTATTATTCATCTAAATTATGTAGAAAAATAGCAAGCATCAAATTTTAGAATTAATTAAGGTATAAAAGGGAAATGTTTATTTATATGTAAGTTGAAAATAAAAAAGAGGATGAATCTAAATAGATTAATAAATAATAAAATGAATAAAATAATAAAAAATAACTAATAAAATTTTAGGTTAAAAAAAACCATTTAAAAAAAAACCACTTGGCCAATTTATTACCTAAATTTCTTAAAATTATTCCCTTTTAACCTATTTTTATTTTCTGTTCTTTGTTCAATTTTATTTGAGTTTTGTGTGCCCCAAAAAAAGAAAACTTCTCTTTCTTCTTCTTGTTCTTTTTTTTTTTGATTTTGGTGAGAGTTAAAGTTTTAAGAAAATACAAATACAGATTCTTTAGCAAGTTCTCTTTCATCTTGCGCCTTCCTCGTCCTCTTTAAGCCAATTGCTGTTCAAAGTTTGAGTCTCAGCAGCACTCAGAACTCTACTGGGACATAAATACCATTTGGCAGTGAAGTAGAAGAAGCACAAGAAGCAGCAGAAGCAGCAGAAGTAGCAGCCGGTGTGGCAATTGTGTGGCTGCTTTTGTTTTTGAGGCATGCGTCTCATTACGTGGCTCTGCGTCTCCGTTACGTGTCATTTGGTTGGGGGAACTGTTACTTTACGGGCTGCCGCATAAAATTCGTAATGAATTTTAGATTTCATTTCAATGGCACAGAAAGTTATGGCCACAGGCCCATCAGCTCAATAGGCCATGGTAAAACACACAGACATCGACACCGATTCCGACACCGACACCGACACCTTTTGGCCAGAGAGATTTTCCTGGTTCTCTCATAGATTGAAGGCCATAAAGTGCGTGTCGTTTCATGCCGTTAAGCGCTTAGTCCTATGGAGTGCGAATAGTTTCCGTCCAATCCCCTGAGTAGCCCTGAGTAGGAGGACTAAGTAACCAAACCGTTGAATAAACCGTGGCTAAGATTGCTTGCCCCAAAAAGTATGCTCTTTAAAATTGGTCATTTCACTTTAGCATTTTGAATAATGCCTTTAAAAATATCAAAGTACCTACTTATAAAAAAGAAAATTTTAAATTATTTAAAAATTGCCATTCATTAATTTCTCAAACAAACCAATCTGAGAATAATACGAAAAATCTAACAGAGATGAGAAATATTTTAAATAATAAGTAAATAAATAAATGACAGAAAATAATTTACATTTAGGGCTCTATTGTTTTTTACCTGGCATTAAATAATAAATTCAATAAATTAAATGAATTCAATAAATTCTATAAATTCTATAAATTAAATAAATTCAATACATTCTATAAATTAAATAAATTTAATAAAAAAAATAAATTAAATAAATTCAATAACTTCAATAAATTAAATAAATTAAATATATTCTACAAATTCAATAAATTCAATAAATTCTCGAAATTAAATAAATTAAATAAATTAAATAAATTCTCGAAATTATATAAATTAAATAAATTCAATAAATTCAATAAATTCAATAAATTAAATAAATTAAAACAAATTAAGATTCAAAGTGAAGGAGA
>JAWNPY010000110.1:0-50784 GCA_035078625.1 Scaptodrosophila scaptomyzoidea
CACGCACACACATCAGAGAGATTTTATTGATGCCAAGAAAAGAAGTACAATAAAAGTCTTAAGGAAAATTCACAAGATTACATTAGTCAGTCAATTTCTATTGAATAAATAATATTAAAAAAATTTGTAATGTTCTTCTGACTATTTTTTAATGCCAAAATTCAAATACTTGAAATTAAATTTTTAATTTTTTTTAAGGTTATTTTTGTATACCGAAATTAAAAATAAAATAAAATTATGAAAAACTTGAAATTAAATTATTTTTGATTACCAACATTAAAAGAACTTCAAGAACTTCAACTTCATTTTATTTTATTATATTTTTAAAATTCGAAAAACTTGAATTGGAGCTTTTTTAATTTTTTTTTGAGTATTTTTTAAAATCAAAATTAAAATACTAAAATAAGAATACTTGAAATTGTTTTTTTAAAGTCTTTTTTTAAGAATATTTTTGTATACCGAAATTAAATTTAAAAAAAAAATGCTTGCAATAAATAATTTAAAAAACTTGAAATCAAATTTTTAAATATTATTTCCTGTTACCAAAAAAGGCTTTTTTAAGAATATTTTTGTATACCGAAATTAAA
Source organism: Scaptodrosophila scaptomyzoidea (assembly GCA_035078625.1). Taxonomy (NCBI): domain Eukaryota; kingdom Metazoa; phylum Arthropoda; class Insecta; order Diptera; family Drosophilidae; genus Scaptodrosophila; species Scaptodrosophila scaptomyzoidea. Next base: position 588 of record JAWNPY010000110.1, read on the forward strand.
TTTAAAAAAAAAATGCTTACAATAAATAATTTAAAAAACTTGAAATTAAATTTTTAAATATTATTTCCTGTTACCTGTTACCAAAAAAGGCTTTTTTAGGAATATTTTTGTGTACCATAATTAAATTTAAAAGAAAATACTTACAATAAATAATTTAAAAAACTTGAAATCAAATTTTTAAATAGGTATTATTTTTGATTACCAAAATTCAAAAAACTTGAATTGGAATTTTTATTTAATTATTTTCATGATTATTTTTGAATACCAAAATGTTTTTCTTGCTTTTGGGTTCAGAGTATAATCTGAATTCTTATAATATTATGCTTATTAAATACAATTTGAAATGTAGCCCGGTTTTTTATAATATTCTTTATTTAACAATATAAAAACTTATTGGCCGATTTACCCTATGTTAAATTCTATAAACTTTTACTCTTTGACTTCATTTTTGTGGGCGTAATGATTTGTTTTTTTTTCTTTTCTGACGTCTTAAATCCGATTTGGAAGGGGCTTGGCCAGAAACGGTCTTTACATGTTGTCGAGGGCTTAAAAATAATGCAAAAACGCAAACGATGGATAATAAACAATAACAAAAAAAAGGACCTGCTAGGTAGTAAGTAGTTTTGCAATTTACAAAGAACGGGGCACAAATGTCGAGCAACTAACCAACAGGCCAACGAGTGAATGGCACGTAAAAGAGGCTATAATAAAAACGATAGCAATAAAAGTACGTGATGGGCTTTGAAATATGTTCGTCTATCTATCTCTCTCTCTCTCTCTCTCTCTCTCTCTCTCTCTAATCCATCATTAGGCGTTGTAATTATGAGTGAAATTAATAGAACTTTCCCCAGCACATGGTACGTCCGATATTTAGATAAATATGGTAGATAGGAGAGGGGAAGAGTGTGAATGTCATAAAACTGGACTTGGCCATATAAAATACTCGTATACTTTCAACAAGCTTTGTTTGTGATGTCGGCGTTTACGTGTATTGTAGTCTCATTTCCCCTATACCCTTTCCTTTTTTGTTTTGTATGCTTTGTTGTTGCCGTGTCTTGCATGTGAAAAGTAATAAATTTTGCTATGCCAACAACAAAATAAAATGATGGCAATGCTTTTTCACTGCCGACACCATTCCCCTTCCCGATTCCCGCTCGCATTTATGTAAATTGAAAACTTAACAGCATTTTTAGTGTGTGTGTGCGCGCGCTCCCCGCCAATTGGAGGAGTGACAACACTGAAGGGGTTGCTGCAAAACAGAGCGCACTTTGCATTGCATACATTTAGGCACCATGACCACCAGAACCACGGCCTCCTCACTGGCAGAGACAGGCTGGCAGGATGGCAGGCAGTTTGCTGCCAGCAATTAATCGTGCACAGTTTTGATGGCTCCGTTCGTTGTCGTTGTCGGTGTGCTTCTGCTGGTTCTTGAAAGGTTAACGCCACGGGTCAGTAAATGTTGCCAGCCAGCCAGCTTTTAAACATCTGCTCAGTGAAACACGCCAAATAGTAGAAAGGCATTGGGCCAAAAAATAGGCAACTTTGTTGCACTTGTAATGTGGGGGGGTAAAAAAGAGAATTCATATCAAGAAAATGAATGTGGAAAGAAAAAGGCCAAAGGTCTCGTTGATCCTTAAATTATATGATAGTTAAACGTTAAGCTACAACTTTTAAATGATTAAATTCAACCATTTTTCAAGATCTTTTTAAGTGCGATTTTAACATTATTACATTTTTATTGAAATACTTTAATAATTTGGCATTCAAATATTTTCTACTTTCCTATATCGTCAAGGCAAATCTCATCAAATTCCATCAATTTACAGGGCGCCTTAAATTGATGTAAGATTGAGCCACGGGTTTTTCGAAAAGTTGAGCTCGCCCTGCTCAAAGACAATTCATCTGCCGGAATGCCCTCAAATAAATGTATTCCGATTGTTCCCGACTGGACAATATCTCCAGTGTCCATAAACATTCTGGAGATTGATAATTTTTCGTCATAGCTGTAGCCAAAAAAACGATTTTTTCGCATTAGCTCTGCTTTAATTTTTTCAAAGCATTCCTCTTGAATTTTTTCATACTTCTCACTGGGTTTCGTTTCTACTTCAACATATGTTAGTGCCGGGCAATTGGAAATTGCCACAGTTAACAAATCCATTAAATTTAGAAAGTGTTCTTTGATCAGCAATCTGGGCTCTTCAATTCTGATTTCATGGACCTTTGGTGTCAGATATTGGCCATATGCCATTTCGTAAGTGTAGCCCAATTGATTTGCGGGTATTTCCTTCATTTCCTTATAATGCGCCGTTTCCTTTAGTTCCTCTATGAAGTCTGTGATCTGTTCTATTCGGATTTCAAACGAATTCAAGTGCTTTACGAATTGCGGACTGAACCCAGCCTCGGTATTCGGTTCTATTAAGTTCTTTAGTGCTGAGATTCCTTGCTTATAGTAATGTCGTGCCTGTAAGAGGCGATTCATTCTGTCCAATCTGACTCCATTGGCCAGAATGGCATTTCCATTAAGCGCCTTGGGAGCACCACTCATTGCTTTAATCCAAATTGTATAACACTAACTTAACAACAAAATTTGATACAAGTTTTACGAAACTAACTGAACTAATGAGAAAAAGAAAATGTTTGACTAATGTTTGAATATAACAAAACAAAAAAAGGCAACTGTGATGAAAAATTATAGGAGTGAAATGAGTTTTAAATATCAGAAATCATTTTCCAATTTGCAGATTAAACATTCTTTGATGCTCATTTACCGGCGAGCCGTGATAAATTTTTGTATAAAATGAAAATGATTTCATCTTCATGTAAATTTGGCAACTGTTTGGCCAATATTTGAGTACATTATAACTACTAACAAATTTAATTCACACAAACTTCCCAAAGTTCCACACGCAGTTTCATAGTTGTTCATGATGTTGGTGGTGGTGGTCGTCGTCTACAATTTAAATAGCCATAAACTTGTTCAAATATACACACACACACACACACACACACAGAACCCAAAAAGAACAGAAATTCATAGAGTCCAGAAAGATTGGGGGGCAGAGACAAAGTAGAATGCTAACGACATTCAAATGGTTACCGAATGGGCGGTGGACTCTGTGTCCATCCCTGTTTTTTTACTATATTACTACAAGTATTATTTCTATTCCAACCCATTTCTGGCAGCTCGTCTGCTCACGACTTATGGGAGGCAAAGCAAATGATTTCATTTCGTTCAAACAAAACAAACCGCAAATAAAATTTCGAATGAATGCAGCACATAAACTTGCAGTATTTGCCACCAAGTAGATGGGCAGGAGGAGCATCAGGAACAGGACCATTTTCTTTTTGCCTTGATAATGATAATGATGATGATGATGATGATGACGATGACGGTGGACTCAGGCCAAGCACATCGACCGCAAATGAACAATTGCCGAAAAGAATACGAAAATTAATGAAATTCTTGAAAAGACGAGGCGCAATGAAGATGTTGGCTGGTTCGCTATGTAAGCAGGACGACAGACGGCCGACGACAAAGGACGACGACTCTGCTGGACTAAACTAAATTGGTCGATGGTAGTCCTGTTACCAAAAAAGCTCTAAATTTTAAGAAAAGTTCATTAGAAAGAGAGTGGAATGGGTTTTTCTTTTTGCTTTCTTTACTTTTACTTTGCCTGTGTTGTGTGTTGGTTATTTTAATTAAAAGCATATAAACGAGTAGAGGAGAGAAAAAAAACCTACTGGGAAAATTATTAAACGAGATGAATTTTTCAAAATGGCAAAAATGGTGGGCTTCAAATTGATTTAAATTGGATTTAAAGTTTTCTTCCCTGATTGTCCCCACATGAACTTGGCACTTTAATTGAGTAAATGTGGTCATCAGTTGCAGCAGCATCAGCAGCATCAGTTAACCAAAAAAAAAAAAAAAAACTCTTGGCCAGTGTACTGGAAATGACAATGAAGAGCGGCAGCTGCCCCAGGATTTTGGCACCAAAAAGAAACCTCAAAAAGTTCGAGAGACATCGTGGGTATTTTGCTTAAATTTGTAGTTGAAATGTTGTTGACGGCCAATCCGCCCCCATTTCCCCCATTACCTGTTACATGAAGCCCAAAACCCAATTTGCCTGGGTCAACTGGGAAACTGATGCCGCGTCCTCGCTCTGTTTCCACTTGGACAGTTGCACACAAACAGACTCGACAAGAATGGGGGACAAATTTCTGTCCCGTCTGTTCCGTAACTCCATTTAAATATTAAAAGCATTAGACAGTGTCACACATACTCCCAGCACATATGCATATAGACGTACATTCATTCAGAGTGATCCGAGTGCCCCGTGCAGGGCAGCAACGGTTTTCAGTTTATGTCATTTCTAATTTTCCCTCTGCCCCAGCAAATTGAATCATTTTGTGCAACGCAAACGCAGTGTTCCAATGACACTATTGGGGGCCACACAGAATCACCAGCAACAAAAATGAGGAAAAAGGATACAAATCAACATCATCATCATCATCATTGTCATCCCCCCCCGCCCCAAAAAAAAGTTAATTTTTGGGCCCAAGTTTGAAATTCACTCAAAATTCAAATTAAATACCAATGATTGTTAAAGTCAGTTGAATGATCCAGAAAATTTAAAAGTAAAATTCAAGTATTAAAATAAATACAATTTACAAATTCAGAGGCTGTAACTTTTTTTGTTTTTTGAAAAAGTTGGTCAAACTCAGAATGCTCAATTAAAAGTTTCTTTTAGTTGAATTTATTGCTTTATATTTGCTGTATACTATTAAAATTTAATTATGTAAATAAAAGATTAAAGATTTACCATTGAATGATTTTGACATATCCGCTTGCTCTTCCTCTTGCTTTTATATTATTTGAATTATGTAAAGAAAAATCAATTTTAAATGAAAATTGTTTGATATGTAAATTGTTGTTTGAGTCATTGATATTATTGTTGTTGTTGCTGCTGCTGCTGAAACTTATTCCTTTGTCGCGTTTGATTGTTGAAAAAAAAAAGCAAAAAAACAAAGAGAAAAAAAGTGGACATTTTATTTGATTTATGGGCTGGAATGGTTGGTTCGTTCACCAAAAGTCCTTTAGTCCTGGTAGATGGTAAGTGAAAAGATTGCACTGCAGTCTAATGGAGGCGGATACTGTGGATCATTTCATATCGCTTTGCTATATTTTTTTGCTATTGTTGTTGTTGTTGTGGTTGCTGCCCTCAAATATATTACCTTTAATTAAAAATACCATTTGTCAATGTATTGTAAACGATATACAATATTATGCATATATATGTACATATGTAGGTGTATATATCTGGCATCGATATTATTAATTGCTTTCAATTAAAACAAAAAGCTACATGGACAGTTGAATTGGCTTACTTGGTTACACCATTTTGTCATGATTTTTATATAACACATATATTTGTTTGCTTGCTGGCTGGCTGACTGCAACTTTCTGTGATTCTCTGGTCATGAGATAAATTTCAATTTTCAATTAATTTGCCATATTCGTAGCAATAAAGTCCGACAAAATTAAAGTCTGCTGATTATAATCATTTGATTCTTTTGTAATATGCGTGATGATAATGTTGATGATGATTAGGTTGGGTAGGGGAAAGGGAAGGGTAAAGGAATAGCAACAGCTGCCCAGGACTTGACCGCCATGCGTGTTATAAATGTCAGTCCATTAGAAATGAGCGATTTGTAGTCATTGCTAAATTGCTGGCAATAAAAATGAGATCAAAACAAATAAATTCGGTTCATTGGAGTAACTTTAGTCGGAGACGGACAAAGAGACGAAAGAGTAAGAGTCAGGGCCGTTCCAGTTCTTGGCGTGTCCTTGGACAAACAGCAATTGCTCACCAAGTGAAATAATGATGTGGCAACAACGTTGGCACTTGCTACATACACCTACACCGCAAATAAATCTAAAAAGACCCAAAGACAGAACAGAGAATGTCCTGAGAGGGAAGGAAGGCCAAAGGACAAACTCTTCCCTCGCTACACACACAGAGAGAGACAACTCGAAAGGGCAGCTGCTGCTGCTGCTGCTGCTGCTGCTGTAACTGAATTAAGCTGACCAGAACTCTGTTGGCCAACTTTTGAGCTGGCTTTTTATTTTATTTGGACACAGATCCATTTTAATCCATGGCTGGAATGCATTTGACTATAATTTTGTTAGCCCTTTCAGTCAGGCCAATGACTGACGCTTCTGGTGATTTCAATTTGCCACATTTCCTCCACTCAGACACTGAGAAGTTCTGCTCTCGCTCAGAGTTCTCACTGAGTTTGTTCGCCAACAATTTGAAGGTAATTGAATGCTTAACCAACGAACCAGAGCCAAAAACCAAACAGAGAAAAAAGCACAAAACAAAAAGGGCACAGAAAAAATGGTGTTGATGACCAAGAATGAAATTGACGCCCAATCGAATGACATAAGTGGGAAAGAGTCAAGATATCCGCCACATATAAGTTAATAAATCAATTGAACCAGAAGAAAACGCCAGAATCGCTTGGCCAATTTTTTATTAACAATAAAAAAAAGTAAAAACAAAAGCATTTATTTTGAGCCCAACAAAATAAATGACTGAAAATGTCAATTAAAAAATCAAATTCGAGAAAGTGGTAAAAAAAATTAAAAGAGGAGTAGAAAGAAATGGATGATTAGACATATAAATAAAGATAATCAAATAGAGAGTTGAATTAAGAGGTAAATAAATAGGTGTGCCACAGAATCTTCCGAAAAAAGAGAGGTTTACAAATCTCATGAATTCGTTCAAGATTTTTGACTAAATTTTCCCATAAAATCAGTTTTTTAATCCAAAGCAATGATTGAAATGGCAACAACAATCATTTCTCTATCAATCTGCATACTTATATTTATACATTTATTTTTATTGAATTAGTAATTTAAAATTTTACTAAATCCTCTCATACATTTTTGCCATTCAATGTTGGCAGTCAAAACCTTTAAAGGAAGAGGATGCCAACCTGCTGGTTTTAACCATTTTCCATTTTCGAAGTTCCTAAACTTTTGCCCAAAAGTGTGAATGCAAAAAAATATGAATGCCGAGTTTCTAATTTTAAAATACTTTAGGAATTTAGTTTCAAGTAGCCGAACAGTTTTACGTAGTTTTCACGTAGACAAATATAGGAATATTTATTATTAATTATTATAAACTTGAATTTGTAGAAGAATAAATTAGATTTTTGGACTTTGGCAACCCTTAGAATTCATTCACAAAATTTCCCTTTTCGAACTTCTATCTCCGAAAAATGAAATCTCTTGAACTTCTGTTACACCTACGATTTTTTCAAGAGATTTACAATCCAACTAAGCTAGAAATCTCTCGAAAAGCTGTGACAGCCCTGATATAAAAAATCCAACGAGCTAGAAAGATGTAAAATTAATTGGAAACTTAAATTGTTAATTTTGCCTAAATTCATCAACTTTGAAGGCGATGCATTACAATTTTTCAATGCTTGAGCTAACCAAACTATTTTTAAATAATAATTGAATGTATTACATAAAACTAATTTTTTTCGATTTTTTTACTCCGATTTTAGACCGACTTAAAAAAATCTAAGCACTTCAGTTTACCCAAATTTTTAAAAGATTAAGAACTGATTTGTTTAAATGATATCAAACAATTGGACAAAAAATAGATGAGTGGATAAGCTTCCAAATTTGGGATACTCTAATGAGGAGGCTTCAAGAACAATTAAATTTTAATATTTATTTTTTAATAATAAAGTCAATTTCCGTATTCTCCCTTAGCCATTTCAATTATGCCATTTGATTCAATTTCCTTAACATTTGTTTTGCATTAATCGACCCAATGTCAGACAATTTCCTTCCCGAGTTCTTATTTTTCTTGGTTTCTTTTTATTTAGCTACAATTTCTCCAAATAGCCGCCACAAAGAATTTTGTACCACTGCACAGTTTGTTGCAATTGTGTAAATCTTAAATTGCACTAACAACAACAATGTAAGCAGCCAGCAAATGCCATTGAAATTCCCATTTTTACCCACCGCCTGCTTCGTCCTTCCTTTATTCACAGCATCCACAGTGTCCTTGCCTCTCTTTCTCTCTCTCTCTCTCTCTCTCTGTGCTCGTTGCTCGCTGTTGGCTGTGGCGCTTTGGTAGTTTGTTGTTGTGTGAAAATGCAATCGGAAGTTTGTGGTTAACACTGTTGCAATCGAAATGACTTGCAACAGGGGAACACACACAGAAACTAGGAAACAAACAAACAAACAAACAAACACACGTTGGCAGTCGCCCCCAATGAGCAAGCGTGAAAGTTTGTTGTTAAAAACTATTGCAACATATTTTTTAAACGCGTGTCAGCGGCAGATTTTAGCTTTGAGTTATGTGCGTGTTACGCATACGCCACGTTCGCCACCGCCACCACCAGCACCGCCACCACCAGCGCCACTGGCACGTGCAGCCACAGCATTACCCACTCACACCAGCAAAACAGCAAAATACTCTCAAGCTGCTGCTGCTGCTACTTCCTTCCTTCCCATCTCCATTTCTCTCTCCCTTTCTCTCTCTTTCTCTTTCTCACCTTTTCATCATCATCATATTCCTCAAGCCCTCAAATTCAATTAAAAGCATTTTCGTTGCGGGTGACAAGAAGTACAACAACAACACCTTTAACTCCAACCACTTTCATCCTCTCCAAGAGGAAGAAACACATACATTTAGAGAGAGAGAGAGATAGAGAGAGAGGAAGAGAGTGAAAGGTTGTCATCAAAATGTGTTTAATTTTTGAAGCCGCGTCAAAAAGCGCTCTGGCAATGAAGAAGAAGACATAACCGCAAGTGAGCAAACGCCGCTAAGTGGGTTGGAATTTATTGATACAGTGGAGACTCCTTTACATACATATAGAAAATCCCCTGAGAGTAAATCGCTGACGAAATGTTTTTGAAAATTCTTGAAATTATTCAAGGCCTATTTACTTGCTTATTAAATTATTTTATGTCAAATAAATAGGTAGGTACACTTTTGTCATGAATATTTTAAAACAAAATTATTTAAACTTAACTTAATTTTTTGTTGTTTTCTTCAAGACAAAATTTGTACAACTTTGTAAAAAAAAAACAAAAAATTGGGTTATAGAAATACATTTATTTTTAATTGTTTCATTTTGTAATTTAAAAATCGGAAATATTTCTTAAAATTACTTTAAAGCCTTATTAATTTTTAAATAAAAGGCATAATAAATAAACAAATAAAATTTTTGTTGTATTAGTTTTAAAAATAATTGTTATTTGTGATTTTTTTAAATATATATTTATATTTTATATATTTTTATTTTTCATATTTTATTTTTAAATAATAGTTAATGGATAAAAAATAAAAATAACTGGCATTTATGATATGCTCCCTGATATTCTCATAGCTGACATTAAGTCAAATTGAAATATCACTATAAAAAATGCATATAAATAATTAAAAATGTTTTTTTTTTTTACAGAAAGAAGAAGAACAAAATTTAATTCCCCACAATAAAAGAAAACAAGAATGAAAGGAAAAAAAAAAAAAATGTTACACAAAAATGCCAATTTATATTTATGGGAAAATTCAAGTCATTTCATGTAATTCACTTTCTTGGCATCTCCACTGTATAAACATGTGAGGCTGTTGTTGTTGTTGTAGTTGTTGTTTTTATATATTGTATGTTTGTGTGTGTGTTTTTGTGTGTCAGCACGTCAGCAAGACATAAACTTGACAATAAACAAAAGTTTATGCGTCTAATTTAGTTGTGCATGTTGAGGCAAAGAGGCATTTCCCACTTCCTCTCCTTCTACATCGACATGGCCCTATCAAAATAAAAAAGAAAACATAACAAAACGAAAAATGGGAAAACGGAAAAACGGAAAACCCCTTGACATCGACTCCATCTCCTATTCAATTTTACCCTAATTTTCTCTCTCTTTTTCTCTCTCCATTTGGTTGTTGTTTTTTTTTAATGCTTGGCTTGAGTACTAAATTTGTGCAACCGCAGAAGGAGAAGGAGCAGAAGGAAGATGATTTCGCTGCCACAGCTTAAAAAGACCGCCCACCAACTGAGCAGGGAGCACTTGAAGGGATGCAACAGCAGCAGCAGCAGCAGCAGAAGTTCCACTTCGTGGAGTGTCTTTGGTGCAAAACTTAATTAGTTTTCTGCTAGAAGAAGACGAAGAAGAAGAAGACTTCATAGTTGGGATGGCATAAAACGTTTGGTATTTTGGTTGCCGATTCCCTTAAAGTTGCAACAAAAAGTGTTTTATTGTCAGTTGCTGGCGGGCAGATTTCTTCACTTTAGTTCAGCGGTTTGCTTATCGTCCCAGCAGCAGCAGCAAACAGTCAGAAGATGAAACTGAATCTGAAGCTGCTTTAATTTCTACTTTCGCCAGTCTTGACCAATTATTCAGTAGATATGTATGTCTAAGCCAACTTTAAAGTAACTGCACAAAGTTTTAAGTTACCTTGGCTTTAGACACATAACTGCGCCAATTATATAAATTTTGTTTTCATCTCTAATACTTTTGGCGCACTTCCTGGCCATCAACCAGCCAACAGCGCAGCGGACCGAACGTGGCCAAAAACTTTTCGCGGAATTAATAACAATATGATGTGGTTCGGTATGTGTGTGTGTGTATATGTGTGTGTGTGCAGCTCTCAGCGTGACTGCTTTACTAATTAGGTGCCAGAAATTCGCTGCAGCAGTCACGACAGGAGCCACACCAACAGGAATGGCAACAATAACAAAAGCATCAGAAGCAACACCAGCAGCAGCTGTGAGGCATCAACGCAGCAAAAGTTATCATATATTTTTGCCCCCTTGCAAGTCGAGTGAATGTTGAAAAAATAAGTCACTGTTACTTTTTGACCAGGGCTGAAAATCACTTAAAAAATATGGAACAGTTTGGCTTGAGTTTTCTTTATTTCTTTTTTTAAACATTTTTGGAATTTATACAATTTATTTTAATTTAATTAATTTATTTATTTATAAGTTTTACTTGTAGCTCCAAGAAGGAGATAAATAAATAAATACCCAAATAAATTAAAGTACATCAATGGATACAAATAAATAGGTAATAATAATAAAAATATAAATGAAAATAAATTAAAATAAATTTATAAAATCCATTTTAAAACAAAAATAAATTATAGATAATCCTATTCGAGTTTGTGTAATAATTTATAATTTTTTAGAATTCATTTTTTGTGTTTGACTTTCAATGAACCCGAATTAATTTTAAAATGAACATTTTTAGGTTATTAAAAATCACAGTGACTTTTATTTGTAAATCTCTGTTCGGACACGCCAGGTAACATTTTATGGACAAAGTTAGCCACTTCTACCAAACCAACCAAAGTAAGCATCTGCCCAGTCCTCTCCCTGCCTCTAGTATTATATTCTTTTTCCTTTTTGTGTACCTATCTTTTTCTCATTCTAAGCATTGTTACCAAGACTACCTTTTTTCATCTCCATCTCCATGTGTGTTCAGGTTAATTGCGTGTTGCTCACCTGGCATTAGCAGCTCTGATGTGGGTAATAAACTTGGCAGTCCCCTGCCCCTGCCTCAACTACAAACGAGCCGCACAGCGGCATACAAAAGTTGCAAAGTTATCTTTCCTGCATAATATTTGAGAATAGAAGAAAAGTAGTAGAACAAAAAAAGCTTGGAGTACTTTAGCATTCAGTTTGATTGCCAGGACTACACATATATTTTTTTATATATATATCCAAGTATTATTCTTTTTATTTTGCTTTTATAGCATTTATTTCTGTTTGTTAAAAGGTCATTGTAACTAACCAAAGAGAAAACTCAATTCTCAATTTATTTTTTTTCGCCCTTCTTTTTTGTTCTTATCAGCCACCAATCAAGCAACCAAAACCAACCAATTCAAGTGCCCAGCTCAGCTCAGCTCAGTTAAGTTGACCACTTGAGTTGCGTTAACAGACTTAAATGCAGATAGATTTTCTGGCAATTTACCTCTCAGTTATGTGGACCAAACTCATCGATATAAGCTGTGATTAAGCAAACAATTTGTCAGCTTTGCGACAATCACATGAAAATTAGGTTAAATTAGACTTGGTCCTTTCCTAGGAAAAACCAGCTCGAATTTGGCTTTAAAATATCCTTTCAGTTTGATGTTAAATGCAATCAACTTTATCCATTAAATTCGCTTGTATTTACTCATTTACTTGGCGTTATGGAATCGATTAGCAAAACTGTTTTCCCTCCGTGTTTGTTGATGAGTTTCTTCCCCAGTCCAAAAATAGTCAGTGTGAACAGCGAGGAAATCAAGCTTCAGGGTCCTTGATGCTAAATGCTCTCTGTACATATTGGTTAGTTGCGGTTTTCTTCAAATAATTCTCACTGGCAAAGCAAAATTGTGGTAAACACAGTCGCTCCTTTCATGTCAGAGTGAAATTTTAATGGCAAATGTGTTTTCGATTTGTGGTTTTGTCAACTATCAATTGGCATATGACAGCTGCTCCTGCTGCCTTCAAAGGTGATGATTTTCAGTGGCTCTAATAATCTGGAAATCGAATGTTAATAGCTTCCAAATTAGAGAACGGACCACAAGTCACTTGTTTTCTACTCGAAACTAAACAAAATCTAAAATATTAAAATATTTATATTTGAAAGCCAACCGCAAATGAAATTAAATTTTATTTATATTTATAAAACAACGAAGAAAAAAGGAAAACAAATTTAAAAATTTTAGGCTAAATTTTTTTCATTATTTAAGATTAAAAAGAAATGCTCTTTAAGTTGCCAAATTCTCTTTAAGTTGATAAGAAAAAATTCCCGAAACCATAGGCTCCAAATTCGTAGAAAAAGACTTTTCAGAACCTCAAGAAATTTCCTAAAATTACCAAAAGTCTTTTAAAGTTGCCTCTGGCACATTTTGTGCCACCAATAATAATAATACCTACTAATAACAATCAGAAAATCACAACAACTGATGCCAAACCGCAGCAGCCTTTTGATTTTGCATTTAAATGTAATTTTAATTAATGACTTAATTAGCGTACCCAAAATTTGTAATTAGAATTGAGAGAGAGCACAAATAATAATTTATCTGTAGCAACGAGAACCAAAGGCTCCCCCCAATACCGGAAGTGGAATAAATTCGTCCTTCAAATTGAGCTCCTTCTGCTGTTGTCGAAAGGAATGCCACCAAAAAAAAAAAACAGTCATCCGCACTGGTCGACGTCGACCCACCAAAAATGCCGCAATATTTGGGTTTAATTTACCAACAATTTGTGTTTGTGTTTGTGTGTGTGTGTGTGTGAAATTGAAATTTTCCAGCCGTGATGCCGTGAAAAGTCAAGGGTGCCATTGAATTGGCGGCAAGCTGGCTACAAAAATTGCTCTTGTTGTTATTATTATTATTATTTTATTTTTGTTGTGTTATTTTTGTTATCGCGGTGCAAAAATTCGACCAAACAGCTGCTGTTTTGTGTGTTTTGTGTGTGGAGTGGATCGGCATTCCTTCATTAAAATGGCATCTGAAAAAGCACACAAAAACTCAAATTAAATCGATAAGTATTTGGTTACTTTGGTCCCTTGCCCTTCATCCCCCCTCAAAGCCTTCGATAATTGGCCAACAATTGTTGGAAATTTATGAATTTAGAAAGAAAAGTCAAGTAGCAGCAGCAGCAGCAGCAATTGGCGGTTATTGGGCAACCAAAAGTAGCTGGAATTTTTATTTATCACCGGTTTACTTTCTCCATGTTCTCCTGTTGCTTTTGCCTGCTGTCTTTGCCAAATTTCGCACAAAAATTGTCTCGTTATCTTTTGGGCCTTGGCTCTGATATTTTTAGCCAAAGATTTTGCACTTGAAGTCGTCGCGTTTTGCAGCATTTGCAATTTGCTCCAAGAGTTGCCGTTGCCTCCTTCTGCTGCTGCTGCTGCTCCTGCTGCTTTGCCACATCAGCAGAAAAGCACAATAAGGTTGCATAATGTTAAGGACGACGACGACGACGACGAAGTATGCATTAGAGAGAAAGAAAATCAAAGAGATAGAGACAGAAGAGACAGAAGAGAGAGAGAGAGAGTGGAAAATGGTTACTGCACTTTTGCCTTTTGCCCTGGAAAACTTTTTGTGAGCTGCAATTTCAAACTGGTTCGGTTTGGTTTAGTTTGGTTTGGTTTGCCTATGTATGGAAAAAAACTTTGCCGAGTCAAGCTGTTTTATTTTGTGGCCCCAAAAAAAACCTTTTTCCAATGGCATAAAATACACAAATCCATTTTCAGCTTAATCGCTTCTACTTCAATTTGCATTCGTTTGATTGTCTTTTGTTTGAATGGATAAATGGTGAAATGTTGGTGGTGGTTACCAACTATTATAAAGGGCCATGGGTTTCAATATGGCAAAGCCCAAAACTCGTTAGTTTGGTGTTCTTAGGCAATCCACAATGCGATCCTCGCTCCATCTCGACTAAATTGATGAATTTGCAGTTGTCAAAACAAAAATGTGTAAGAGCTGAAACAAGAAACTAAGCAGACACAATCTTACAACTGCAAAAAAGAAAAACAATCCTAATAGCTTTGTGAAACGGTGACAGTGATGACAACAGCAAACTACATTTCATCTATCCACACATATATAAAATACAATACAGAACCCCCAAATGAACCCCATCGACAATTTCTATCAAATGAAAACCGTGTGAACATTTCGCTTATTGGCGTTTTTTATTCTTCTTTTCTTTTTTTCAAATAATAGTTTAGTAATTTTATGAGGAAACTTGTGGGTGTATAACTAAAATCTGATTTTTTTTTAATCGATATAGTCAAGTGATGAAATTTTATGCTTTGATGAAGTTTTAGATCCATGATTCCCATTTAGCCGGCTTTATAATATAGACAAAATATCAAAAACCAATTCCAGCTTATTTAAACTGCAATAAGAAATATATTTAAAATTAAATAAAATCAGGAAATTTTTCTTGACCATTTTTTTATTTAATTAATTGTTTCCTAAGGCCACAAGTTCAAAAACTTGTAAATTATTGCCCTACTTATATTATTAAAAAAAAGTGAAAGAACAAAAAAAAAAAAAAAAAAACTAAATTATTATGAATTCAATACTAACTTAAAGGAACGTTTAATTAAAATGTTGATTAATTTATAGCTGCAGAGAATGCTTAAAATTATTCCCAAAAGTATATTTAAAATTTCAAAAAAGTATATTCAATCTTTGTTATTCACCACTCAATGCCATTGTCTGTTAGAGATGTTTCTCCTTTCTATATGGAAGTTCCTTCAATTTTAGTCTGTTGTTGTCTAGATTCTGAGCTTTGCAACTGTCACGATGCTGCAATTGCCATGCCAAAAAGACTTTACCCCAATGCACAAGCCATTCTCATTGTATCTTCAAAATGCATCTTGACTGTTGACTGTCGACTGCTGACTGTCAAGTGCTTTGAATGATTCTCACCCTGCTCGTCTGCCTGGCTGCCTGGTGACATTGTGGACATCATCGAGTGCTCCGACAAGTGATAGCTTCATTAGCAGTTCAAATGTCAATCACGGCGCCGGTGCAGATTTGCATTTTGTTTTCGAGCATTTGCTGCAAAATTCCTGTTGATGTTTTGGCACAGATTTGCACGCGAAATTCTCGTTTGTGGGTAAAGTTTGAAGTTGAATGAGGGAAATGAATGTTTCACCTTAGGAAATTTAATGCCCATTAATCATTAAATTCTAATGCATTTCTTTTAAGGATTTCAAGGCTTGTGTGTGTTTTTTTTTCACACGATAAAACACTTGAACTCAAATCAATTGCATTTCTTTTTAAGAGCACACTTTCAAAGATCTATTCAAGTCCAACTAAACCGAAAGCTAAACAGTTCAATGACAAATGCTTTCATTCAGTTTGTTTTTATACATCAAATCGTTTTTTGATCTGTGCATGCAAATATTTATTCAACTATTTCCTTTTTATTTTTTTTATTTTTACTTTATTATTATTATTTTTTTTTTGTTCATCAAAGAGCCCAACCAATCCAGCCATAAGCTTTCTCTCTGCTTTTGCCAATAACTCAAAGCCTTGATGGCTGTTTCCATATAAAAACATTATTATTATATTTTTGTTTTTTTCGTTTTCATGTTGCACCAGCATCACCAAAAGTAAAATCAAGTAAAAAAAAAAAAAAATGTATATAAAGTATATACAGAAAATTGCTCCAAAAGTTTGTTGCACAAGAAGTTGAACTAGTAAAAAAGTAAAAAAAAAAAAAAGTTTTGTGTACAAAATTTTTTGAAATTTTCTTTCATTCGTTTATGTTTTCTCTTTTCACGTATATAAGTATTTTTTTTTTTTTTTTTTGCTTTCGCTTACTATTTTACATCATGTTGGAAGACGACTACGAATATTCCATGTTTATTTTGAAATCATGCGAAAACAGCAAAATCAAATTATGCAAAAAATGCGAATACGACGAGTAAGGAAATTGCAAAGCGGATGCACAAATAAATAAAATATATACTATATATATAATAAAACAGAATAGTTGTGAAACTACAAATGCAAAAGAGAAAAACTACTACAACTACAACTACAACCTACAACTGCAATCAAAAGTTTTGTCCATTTCAATAAGCAATAATTTATGCACAAAAAACAACAACAACAGCAACACAAAACTACAATTGAACAAATAATAAAAGTAAAGAATAAAAAATAATAAAAAATAAAACCTCCAAAAACCAAAAACCTTCTCTGCATTATTCCTTTTCTATCCCTGACCTTGTAGGCCTTAAAATATATATGGCATTTGACAGTTTTCTTGGATCATCATCATCATCATCATCACTGCACTGCACTGGTCTGGTTTGTATAATAATTTCCTTATATTTTTCATGTTGTTGGAAAACTGTGCATCATCAGCAGTTTATGAAATTGCAGCAGCTGGAACAAGAAAACAACTTCTGATGGTCGCAAGTGTCGAACAGTGAGAGACATTCCAAGCATAAAGTTCAAAGTGTGCTGGGTAGTTTGAATTTCTTGTCTCTAAAATGCCCCACGGCTGCAACAAGGCCCCCATCCAAAAACAACAAAAAAAAAACAATAATATTATAAAAAAAATAAAACTATCTAACATAAAAGTTGAGAAATGTGTAGCAAACTGTTGGACAAAAGCAGCACCAGCAGCATCATCATCTAAACGAACAAAAACAATGCGCTCGAAAAGACAAAAGGAGTCTTATGCACTCTGAGGAGGAAAGTTAGGAGGAGGAGTGAGAGAGTGGCCACTAAAGTCGTTGTGAAATCAAATGCCATGGAAATGTAGCAAATTAACTTAAGATTCTGGGACAAAAAATAAAAGATCTGGTAAAAAGAAATCGCTAGCAAAATATTTAAATTTTATAAACATCAAAATTTCATATTCACAGATCAAAAACTTGTCCAAGTTTTTGCATAAATTATAAATAAAATAAAGAAAATTAATTTTAAAAAAATTGACACAAAGAATTTACAGTAAAAGATTAGTTCTATACTAACATTAATTAAAAATATTTTAATGCGCTCATAATTCCTCCATTTCTGCAACTGTAGATCAGTTTTGAAAATTTTAAAGCATATTTTAACCCTTTTTTTTAATCTTTTCGGGCCAATATAAAATTATTGAAATTGAATTAAATTGAATAAAATAAATTAAGGCATAAGAAGTTTTTTCTTCAAAAGATTATTTAGAAATAAATAAATAAAGTCTTGCAATTTTTGTAATTAGCCAAAAAAAATTTAAGGAGTCTTCCATTTATTAATTTAATTTTTATTAAAAAAAAAAAAAAAGTTTCTTCTTCAAAAGATTCTTTAGAAATAAATAAATAAAGTCTTGCAATTTTTGTAATTAGCCAAAAATAATTTAAGGAGTCTTCTATTTGTTAATTTAATTTTTATTAAAAAAAAAAAAGTTTCTTCTTCAAAAGATTCTTTAGAAATAAATAAATAAAGTCTTGCAATTTTTGTAATTAGCCAAAAATAATTTAAGGAGTCTTCTATTTGTTAATTTAATTTTTCACATTTATTTTTAGTTAATTTAGATTGATTGCCACTGCTTTTATTTTTTATCAACTGTTTCCTTTTTTTTTTTTGTTGTGTACCTGTCAAAACATAAATTGAATGGCAGAAAAGTTAAAGAATTTAGTGACTTAGTTTGGTGACTTTGTTGGCTGCTCCGCTGGCTGACGGTAAAAGTAACTGGTAATGGTAATGGCAACTGTAACCGTAACTTGCTGGCTTTAATATGGTTTGCGGCTTAGACCAAGTGTATGTATGTATGTGTATGTGGTGTTTTTTTTTTGCTTTTATTCTTAGCATAATTGAAATTTATGCTTAAATACATACAACGAGCTGCTGAGCGGCTTATGATCCTCCATGGGCATGAATCGCAAGCGCTCATTTAGGCAAACGAATTCGCCGCTCACTAAACGCATGGCCTGCCAATGAGTGTGTGTGTGTGCGTGTGTGTGTGTGCGTGTGTGTGTGTGTGTATGGCATGTGTATATCTTTTGCATATTTAACTTTGCATTTGCGCGCTAAGCTTTCTTGGTTTATTATTTAAACAGGAAGCAACGACGTTGACAACGGCAAACGACAACGACAACGACGGCCCCGGCCCGGTTATTATTATGCCAAGCAGCTTTGCCTTTGCCTTTGCTTTTGCTTTTGCCATTTGCCATTGCCTTTGTCTGCCTACTCTGGCAAGTATTTAGCATGCGTGAAATTGAGATAAATGTCGCTAGAGTTATGACACACGAAAGCCAAGGCAGACACACACACACACACACGCACACACACACAGAGACAGAGACAGGCTCTTGCAGGATATGCAAATTATTTTAGAATTGTTTGGCACATCCAACCGAACCGCATCACCACCCAATATACTTGCTCTAGGCTGACTGCCAACCACCCAGCCAGCCACTGGCATTGCCACTTGTGCGGTTGCTGCCGCATTGTCATTAAGATTATGAATTAGCATTTCTAGGGTATTGCCAGGCTTGGGTTTCTTTCGTTTGTATTTTTTTTTTTTTTTTTAAATCAGCACAACCATAAATAAACAATCCATAAGAAAATAATATTGTAATAAAGTTAAAAGCTTCAAAATGGTTATGATAATGATTTAAAAAAAAAAATAAATATATATACAAAAATTCAATTTTCAAGTGTTTCCTATCAATTTTATTGGCATCATAAATATATTAAAAAATATTTTAATTGAAAAAGAAGTCTCAAAAAATTCTTAACAATTCAATTAGAAACTTTAAAATGAACAGCAATTAAATAACATTAAAAATATTTACTAAAAAAATTCTTAGGAATCAAGTAAACTATTTTTAATATTGTCTTAAAATTAATACAATTTTTCTTCATAATTATAATTATTTTTATGCAATTTATATTTTTTATATTGTATAATAAATTCAATTGCAATTACCTTAATGATTGGTGAAAAAAGTTCTTTCTACTTTTCCAATTTCGCCATTAAATTCAAATCTGAATCTGGTTTTATGAATGTAAATTCTTATCAATTTTTTTTATGTTTAGTATTGATAAATAATTCAAATTTAAAAGTGTTTTTTTAAATTTTTTGCAGACCTGTTTCCCTAGATAATAGGTTGATTTTTTTTGAGGCTATCGATTTCTCCATTTTTTAAAAACCTCAATTAAATGAATATTCTTACAAAAGTGTCTCAACTGTGGCCTTTGCCAAAAATACATATTTTCTTACCACAATTTCAAAGTTTTTTTTTTTTACAATATTAGCTACTCTTTTGCTTTACATTTTACTCTTTATTCCTGGCGCAACTTGTTGTTGAGAAAACTGTCTGAGTAGAAGGCAGAAAATCGTCTACATCGACATTGATGTCCTCGGCTATGCAATAAAGTTGTTAACTTTATTATAATACACAAACACACACACACACACACATGTGAAAGTGTTAATGATGCTTTAAATTTGACGCTTCAAGTTTTCATAAGCTTAATTGAATTTTGGACTAAGTGGGGCGATGCTCTGAGACAAACAGACAGACAGACAGCTGCCCCATGGGGTAATACACACACACACATTTGGTATATGATTCTAGGCAGCGTAGAAAATTAATTGAAAAAGCGCTCGAATAAGTTCACAAATAAGCACCAATACTTATGAATAAACTTGTCCTTGTTTGTGAAAATAAATATAAAATATACAAAATTGAGACTACAAATAAGCAATCGATTGTTGGCTGAGTCCTCAGCTCAGTTCAGTAAAGTTGTTGTTGTTGTTCGTTGATTGTCTCTGTGTCTCTGTTGGCACGTAACGAAATGCAATTGAAAAAGTTTTTAATTTATTTCAAATATGAGACAGGCAGTTTCAGCCATCCTTCGTCTTCCTTTGAGACATTCTACCGATCTACGTTGCTATTACTACTTCTGCTGCTGCTGTCTTATTTATTTATCACTCATACGCCGCGTGGAACGCACGTGGATATTGCCTTCAGTGTGTGTGAGTGTGTGTGAGTGTGTGTGAGTGTGTGTGAGTGTGTGTGTGTGTGAGGTGTAAGTTAATAGCTAGCACTCAACATAATATAAATATTAAGCAACAACAACAACAACTACAAAAGCAGGGGTAGTCACAGGAAATGAAGAAGGCGACAGGAGCAAATGCTTAAAGGCAAAAGCGGAACAGAATGGGAATGGGAATGGGGATTGGCTACCACCGGTGAGGCCTATAAAGCACACGCTTATTATGCATTCAAACAGAGTTTGGCAACTGAAAAACAAAACCAAACTTAAGTGATTCCACGTACGCGCACCTAAAGCGAGAGGCCAATACTCAAATGAGAGGAGATGGCTGAGAGAAAGAGAGACAACGACCTAAAGCAGAGCAGGGCTCCCTTATTGAGACATTAAAACTTGTACAACGGACTCCCACACAAACACACACACACACACATATACACTAAATGCTATAAGGAAGATGACAACGGCAACGAAAACGATGCCTCTCTGACTGGCTGACTGACTGACTGACGATGAAAACGATGAGCATGCCAAAGGTGACAGCCACACTAATACAGACATATCATACACACACACACATGTACACTCACATTCCTCCAGTCTCCTGGAATGGAAAGCTGCACAGTTCATTTGTATATTGATGATGATACAGTGAAGCATTTAAAATAAATATATATACATTTTTGGGAGTCTTATTAAATCCAAGGGGAATAATTAATACATTCATCTATTGTTTTTTTATTTTGAATATTTTAAATCATGTCAACTAATCAAGAATGCAATTTTTATACTGTTTATTTTAAATAGCTTACATTTTTTTTGCTAATTTTTCATAGCATTTTTTTGAAAATACTTTGACAATCTATAAATTTTTGTTATGAATTTTTATACTTTTGGAATTTGTATAGAATAATCCAAGTCGATAATAATAAATATGTCATTCTTCTAGATCAGAATACTATTAAAAAATAAATTTTAAAACAAGCACATTTCGCTTTATATCTTAATTCTAATCCTTAAAGTTGTTGTCTAAAATTAATCTTGTTCTCTTTATTAATTTTTTAAATAAAATCAAAGTATATTTATTGGCTTTAATTTTAGAAAATTTGAATGAATTAATAAATTCAATTCAATAACCTAAAAATTAACACGTAAAGGGAAAATAATTTTTTTTCAGAGTTGTCTGATTTCTGTTTTGAATTTTTCGATTTATTTTTTAATTTTTTGGCCTGGATTTTGGACTTTTTTTTAATCCTTTTTTTTCTTCGTTTTACTCTCTTTTTGATTAATTTTTTGGTTATTTTCTTGGCTTCATTTTGACATATTCTTTTGGCTTTCTTTTATTTTTCTTGTTTTTTTTTTTTATTTGTTTTTGAGTTTGTGTATTTTATAAGAGGTTTTTACTGTAGTTCTCTAAAGCATTTTTTCTTGTTGTTTTTCTGTTTGGTTTTTACAGTTGTTGTTGTTGTTTTTTTTATTTTTGGACGCTGGGGATCAGCATGAAGGAAGGCAAATTGCTGTGGTAGGTAAGCCGGAAGCTGCCATAATTTATGAACTTGCACAACAAGCCGCAGACACACACACACACACACACACACACATGACAAGTTGAACGGACGACTGCAATACAAATACACACACATACACACATACATATGTATATATATATTAAAATACCCACACACAGACACAAACGTGGGATGACAATAATAATTCAAATATTCATTTATACGCACGACAATTCTGACATGAATCATATTTTGCCTTGACGCCTCAAGCGTGCGGTTATTGTAGCATGCCCCAACTCACACACAATTTACCCACACTCTCTCTCTCTCTGTGTGTGTGTGTGTGTGTGGAAAATTTACTCAGCGACCTGTGCACGTTTTTTGTATGAAAAAGTTTTGGTTACAGCCGCGCGCACTCATTCCAATTGGAGAACCTTAACTCGAATCTTCTTACTTGCTTCAAATGTTCCAACACCAAACCAGAAAAAGAGACACAGAGAAACAGAGGCAGAGGCGAGGCAGCAACACCATTGACACCTGAGCTGTGTATGAGTGTGAGTGTGTGTGTGTGTCGTTTTGGGAGATTGCATGCGACGACTTTGGTTGAATTCGTTGGATTCGTTTGGTTTTGGGTTTTGTGCTGCGGTGGTAATTTCACTGGCAATGGGGCAGCGGTGATGGTGACGGTGACGGTGACGGTGCATGCAATTGCTTGGGTCACGCCAATGCGAATTGCCAAAAGTTCGTCCTCAGCCGTTTGCCATTCGCACAAATGAGCGCAATTTATGTAGCATACTTATTTGCGCTGCCTTTGCCAACTTGATTCTATTTGCTTTTATGCTCTGCATATGTGTATCTGTGTGTGTGTGTGTGTGTGTGTATGATGTGCGTGAGCATAAATTTGGCACACATATACACAGAAATACTTGGAACACTTGGGTGTATCCACCTGCACAATTTATTGACTTTATGTAAGAAAAGACGCTGCGACTTCCACTTCCTTTGATTGCCCAATGGTTAAAGTGCAGCTGCTGCGACATTTGGACACTTCGGGGTCAACTTAGCCAACCAACTGGCAAACTGGCAAAAGGGCACAACACTTTTGAATCTGAGAAATTGCCAAAAGGATTTATTTTTTATTTTTTATTTTGATGCAAAGGCAAACACACAAAAAGAGTTTTTCAATTGCCAATGAAAAAATAAATCAAATTGATGCAATTGAGAGGAAACTTTACTACAAATTCGTATGATTCATTTTAATATTGAAAAATTCATTTAAAATGATTTTGGTATATATTTTTTGATGTTTATAACTTTAGAATAATTTTAACATGTTCCGTGATTTTTTCTTATATCAGAAATATTTTCAAAAAATTTCCAAATTAATTTTTGGAAGAAATTCAAATTATTTTTCTTTAGAATCCGTAAAAAAAAATAATATTTTTTGACACAATTGTACAGTTTTTTTTTAGGTCTTTAATTAAATTAAATAAAAGCATAGAAGCAATTTTTCTGTTCTGGGATTAATTATAATTATTATTAATTTATTACGATATTTTATTTGGGTTTTTTTTTTAAGATTTCCTTTAGCTTAGATTTATTACGGATTCTATAAATTATATTAAATTAGATTTATAATTTTAAGATTCCAAAAATCAGAAAATACTTGCAAAATTATGGAATATTTTTTTTTCTAGATCATTTAAGCTTTAATCTTATTTTAATTTTAAAATAACAATTGCTTTGAATTTTCAACTTATTGACTAAAAATTGTGCTCCAAAATCCTGTGTATTGCAACCGGAAAATAGGTCTGTCATCTATTTTGGTCAGGTGCCATCAATCTCCTGTGTGTGTGTGTGTGTGTGTGTGTGTGTGTCAATATGGAATGTGCTGGTCAGCAGACGTTTGTGGCGGCCAAACACAATAAACGTTCAATTTATACGCTTCACCTGGACGGGAAAGAGAACCCGGGTTGATTGGGAGGAAAGGGAACCTTTTGGTTACCTTTAGGGTTTTGGGACAGACTGACATGAGTCGTTATAATACATCTATTATATGCTGATGCCACCACATCACATCGTACATATGCTGATTGTTGTCTGAAGTATTGGGTTTCAATCTCCGTGGTTGTGTGACTGTTTATGCTCTGTCACAGTTGTTGTTGTTGTTGTTTATGGCAGGTGAATGTTTTATTATTGTTGTGCATGTGTTGTACGTGCTCCAAACAGTCAATTGCGTATTTGTCAACAGACCGAACTAAGCGGAATCAAGGAGACAATCCGAATTTACAGGCTTGAGTAAGTAAGTAAGTATCTGTTTGTGTCAGAGGCATAGTTAATGCCATGTGTATTTGTAAGTATGGCAACTAAGAAATATGACAAGGAATAAGCAACACCATCAGCTGACATGGGCCAACGCGCCATCATTTGATGGACAAAAGGACAGGCTCAGACCAGGCCAGACAGAGAGACCTCAGTCCACTCTAAACAAGAAGAGGCTCAGTCTGTGACTTGGGTCGCTACGGTTCAGTTCGTTTATAATGGCAGTGACAAAACGGAAACGGAAACGGAAAACGGAAATGGTAACGGTAGTCGGAAACATATTGTTGATGCTACCTCTCATTCTTCTTTCTCTCTCTCTCTGTCTCTATATATATATATATCGGTATATACATATTTATTTGTTGTTCTTTCTGCCTGTCACAATTTTCAGCCATTGTCTTTTGTTTTCAACAGAGGCAGTCTCAGCTTTTGCTTTTTCCCAGGCCATCCTTGCTTCCTTGCTTGCATTTGTCATCTCTCGCTCCTTCCTAAGCTTCCTTTCTCCTCTCCGTCCAACTCTCTGGTTGCATGAATAATGGCGCTTGTTATTGTTGTTCTAAGTGGTTGTGTCAATTTCGAGTGAAATGAATAATATGTCATGTATGTCGCCAATGTTCCTTCTCCTGCTCCCAGATATATTTGTGTATTTTATATTACCAAATGCCAACAACAACAAATAAACATTTATTTATATACTCGAGCGAGTGTCAATAATGAGCATAGTTATAGATCTTTCAATTTTTTAGCTATATATTTTAAGGATCGGCACCACTTATTATTTAATTGATTTAAAAAACTTGCAGCTGCTTTGTTTGTCCTTGGTGATTAATTCTTATTTTTGTTGTCAGTTGACCGAAAGTGTCAAATGGAGAATAAAATTATTTGTCCTGGCCATGGCTTATGGCAGCTTAAAACTGACCGGCCCCTGGTCAAAAATGCCTTCAAACAAATCAAAACAGGAGTAGGTACAACTTCGGGCAGCTGTGGACAAACCAAGTGGCAAAACATCCATTTTGGGACTTGAAATGAAAGTGAAACGGAGTCGTTTTTATAGCACTGGGGGGCATATTAAAATGATGCTTTGGGGCCATCAGAATGTTGCCTTATAACGTGTTGTGTTGTCCTGTGTTTAATGCCACAATTTAAGCGGATTTTACACTACATCGAACTGTGTGGAAACTGCCGCCAAGGGTTACCTGCTGCTTATGCTACTCTTGTTGTTTATGTTGGCGGTTGTGGTTAATGTCACTCGTGACAATGTCCTGCCACGCCCATAAAGCGAAGCCCCCAGGGAATATGGCTGTCCATTAAATCGGCTGCTTTGTGTTGCCAGTCGTCTGAAAATGAAGGAAAAATGTTTGTTTGTTTGCTGCTTGTTGAACTTTCGACTTTGTCGGAGATTGTCCCCAGGTAAAATTAGTGGCATGCTGCAACCAAGTCTCGAGACTAAAGTTGGATTTGAATTTAGTCTGGGCAATTGTATTTGGGTCACTGCGACTTTTTGTCTCGATAAACGTTAAACAAGTTTCAACCTTCCACAAAAATGAAACGAATAACAAGCAGACTAAAGGCAAAAAAAACGAAAATGAAACAAGAAAAAGCAACACCAAATACGAAACGAAATTCAAGAAATATATATACAGAATCCTGTTTGGTTTCTTATCCTTTTCAGTTCAGTTTTTCTTTCGTTTTTGACCAAATAAATTTTCGTAACCGATAAATCACATTCTGAACGCGTACAAGCCAACACACACACACACACACACATACACACACGCCCAAAAATAAGACAAATCGAAAAGGTGCAGTTAAACTTTAAGATACTCTTTAAAAATTAATACCAAATCAGCACTGATTATTTCCAACTTTCAACTTGTAAGAATTGATCAATTATTCTGTGGATATTGTTCAAGAATATATATATATTTTATAGTTATGCCAGTGACTATTTACTGTAAAGGGCATAAAAATGGAAGAAAATTCAGAGCCTGACAAAACAATTGCTGAGCCAAGGATGCAACGAGGTTGGCTTGATAACAAACCAAAAATAAATGAAAATGCTTGAAAAAATTCTTTAAATTCTTTTTTCATCATTTTTACTAATGATTTCCTCAGTGATAATGCAAGTAATTTTTCACGTTGCCAAAGTATTTTTGTTCGTTCCACCAAGTCATAACTAATTAAAGGCCCAAATAAATTAGCTTTTTTTGCTCCCCAAGGATCTAAAGATAATAGTTATTTTGTTGACTATTTACCCCCCAAGTCCCAAAACTCTCATCGATTTCATGACCAACCCACGCGTAACGAGTTGAGCCTTTGGGGGCCATCCTGCAGGCCTTTAAAACGACAGCCAACCGCCACCCGTGTGCCCCAAGAACTTATTAGTTAACTTCCTAGTTTGGTTCGGTTTGGTTCAGTTTGGTCTTTGGTTGGCTAGTTGGTTAGGTCCTAGTCATCAAAGGAAATGGCAGCAGCAGCCACGTTCGACCATTTGGCTCATTTTGAGGGAGTGAAAATAATGGCAGGGAATATATAGAACGAGTAGGGGTTAGAAAGTACCGACATATCCTATAGTTCAGATTGAAAATTGTGTACAAATTTTTGGGTTTTCGTGTGTGGCTCTGTGGGATTGTCGAGTCGGGCCTTTTGGTAAAAAAAAATTGATTGTTGCATGTAAATTGACTTAAATATTGCCTAGGCATGTGTGAGTGACACACACACACACAACCAGCAAGAGATTTTTATCTGGCAGTAGTTGCCATTGATGATGTTGCCATTTTGGGGTTTTTGTCTAGGCAACATTTGGTGGAGCCAGCCAGTCAGTCGATGTTCGTGCTTGAGACTCTGAAACAGACTGAGAGAGAGCCAAGTTTTATCAACCTTTTGAATACTTTGCCAAAACCAAAAAAGGAAAAAAAACTCCCCAGTTTCCGGTTGTCCATTGGCAGCTTTGTTTTGCCACTGCCATTGCCATTGAATTTTTGCATTGATTTAACATTTGCTGATCTTTGCGTGGCGCTCATAGCATTTCCCACCCCCTGCCCACAATCAATTGGCAAATGTACACTCGAATTTTATACTCACAACTGAGGCTTTCTTGCTGCTGCTGCTGTTGTTGTTGTTGCTGCTATAATTCGATTAGATTTTGTTTCAGATTACAGATTCAATTTAAATTTCAATCATGAATTGTAGCATTTTGCAATGCTCCCAGCAATTCAGAGAGAGAGAGAAAGACAGAGATTTCAATCCCCCCCCCCCCAAAAAAAAAAATAGTTAGTGTGTGTGGCATGTTTGTGGTTTGATTTGGATTTTATGCTTGTTAACACATCATCGTTTCAACAGAGTTGAAGTTGAATTCATAAAAGTGAAAGTTGTACAGGTACAGTTGAGATTCGTCAAATCGAAGAAAAAGAACTCGGCAAATAAAAATGAAACATGTTGCAACAAAAAACTTCTGTTGCTGCTGCTGCTACTGCTGCTCCCTCACTTACTATAAAAGTTAAATTTTGTGGAAAATGCATTCATGTGCATCGAGCAGTGAATCCGATGGAGCTGCAACTCGGCCTGAAGCTCAAGCTCGTTGGCGGCACGCACCAAAAAAAAAAAAAAAAATAATAATAATAAGGAGAAGAACAGGGAACAGAGTTGTGGTTCAAACGGTTCCTAAATGAACTAGCAAAAAAAAAAATAACGAAGCCAAAACATTGCTTACCAAGTAATAAGTTTTGGGTAAATAATTTAAATTCAAATGAACTTTCACATCTTCCAAAATTGAACCACTATGCACTGCTCTTTATTCTCATGTGAAGTGG
Source organism: Scaptodrosophila scaptomyzoidea (assembly GCA_035078625.1). Taxonomy (NCBI): domain Eukaryota; kingdom Metazoa; phylum Arthropoda; class Insecta; order Diptera; family Drosophilidae; genus Scaptodrosophila; species Scaptodrosophila scaptomyzoidea. The sequence continues at coordinate 28,758 of JAWNPY010000110.1, forward strand.
AGTCTCTTCCGTTTGAGCTCATCCACACATCCGGCGGCGGGATTGTCCCTTTGTCTGTCTCTGTCTGTGTGTGTGTCTGTGTGTGTCTGCCTGACTGGTTGACTCGTTCGCCTGGTGTTGGCATTGGCAACATTCCATGCAACTGCGCTTAGAATTATTGAAGGCGAATTTTGCCACATGCCACGCCTTTATCCTTCTATACACACTCTTCCGCCATTTCGCGGCCCGTTTACTGTTATTTAGCTTTGTGTGTGTGTGTGTGTGTGGTGTATTTGACAGCAATGTCGACGTGGACGGAAGTATTGAAAACATATTGAATGCGATAAATCTGCCGGCGCACACAGGATGATGAAATTGAATAAGAGTGAGAGGATGTTTCTCTGTGTGTGGGAGAGAATGAAAATGGCAACATGTCCATAACCAATAGTAGTGGGCTGCTGCTGCTGCTGCATCAGTCTCATTAATCAGGGTTGCCAACACCACCAAAATGCCTGTCAATAAAGCGACGAAAAACTGTGCTGCAGTGAACGTTGATGTTGCCGTTTGCTTCGCTGCTCGCGTGACTTGTCACGCTACGCATTATTGACTGTTTTCTCTTTGTTTATCTAAACAACTCTTAACTCTCTCTGTCTCTGTCTCTCTGTCTCTCTGTGGCTATTGTCCCTACAATCAATTAAATGCCAACTAACACACATGACCGAATGCCTTTCTTTTGTAGCTGCCTCTGTTTCTCTCTCTCTCTGTTTTTGGGTTTAAATTGAAATTACGCGCCCATTTTCAAATCGCTGATGCATAATAAATTGTCAAACAGCATTTACCGCAAGTCATTTGACATGGCACAAAATCCATGAAAGCCAAATTCCTGGAACTTCACGGCTGTCACGAAAATTTACCTGTGCAAAATCATTGAATCCTAAACAATGGCTTAAATTAAGCTTATGTGGAATGCTGCCCCACTGAGTAACCGATTATTATGATCACTTATCGATAAGTTTCACTTGACCTCAATTTTTGTTGCCGTTCTTTCTCGCCTTATTATGTAAATAAAAACAATATATTTTGAGAAACTTTCCCTTTCACATTCACTCACTGCTTTAATTTACCGATTTTTCTTTCTACCCCAAAAAGGATTCGGATTCAACCAAAAGACCATAACTCAATGGCAGACAAAGAAATTGTAGTCGTTTGGCCAAGTCATCGATTTTGGTTGCTTGGCAATAGTTTTTTTTTTTCTTTCTTTTTTTTTGTGCTTGAATGCAGCTTAAGTTAAATACCCGTGATTTCGATTTGCTAATGGGATGCCAAAAGGGATAAAGGTTAAGTTTGCTGGCCATTGGATTGGCCAACATTGTTAATCATGCACCATGCACAAAAGTGCAACTACCACAATCGATATTATTGTTTTTTTTTTTTTGTGCTCACATTTGCATGTCGATCGCAGGCAAAGAATTGTGTAATTTATGCTTGGCCATGTTCTTCTTGGCTAGATGGTTTTGGTTTGGGCCCCATTTGGGGCCAGGTGGCCTGATGGCAACGGCGACCGTCGATGGCAATAAAACTGTCAACAGTGTCAAAAGGAGAGCGAGATAAAAAATTTTGTTTAACCCTTTCCCCTTTTTTTTATAGCAACCGCAAAGTTGCTAAAAGAAAATGCAACGATTTATTGTTGGCTTGGCAAAGGAACAACAACACTGAGGACATCTCTGCCAGGGGACAAGATTCATGGCAATGTGAATTTAACAGCAGCAGTTGTCCTGGTCCTTCAAATCGTATGTGGAAATCCTTTGGCGCCGAAGAAATACTTTTTTGAGTTTTTTTAAAAATTGCTTTGTAAAAGCCGAAAAAGTCTCGTATTAATTAAGTTGATTAAAAAGCAAATTCAAGGCAGGACACTAAATTTCCCCAGCCTGCATCATTTTTCGTTTGTGAGAATATTTTCTGGTAACACTCTGCCTGCCATTTTTACCATTTCTGTGTTGAAATTTCACTCACTGACGTTGGCCATTTTGTGTTTGCTGGTCACGTTGTTGCACTTAATTGTCTAAAGTTGTTGTTGTGTTGTTGGCCGAGGTTTTTCTCCTTTCGTTTCCATATCCTTGGTGATTCGCTGGCCGCCTACTAATTGCGCATTGTGCGTAAACTGCGTTCGCTTTTCATTCGCAGTCATCCAATCGCCATCGCCAGTTTTGTGGTTAAGCGGCTTGCAATTGCATGTCCAAGTATTTTGCCCAATTTGAGAGTGTTTCCCCCATTGCCAGGGACAAATCAAATGGCAGAAATTGAGGCGCAAAGTTTGCTACATGTCCTGGGGTGAGACCAATAAATTCCTTGACGGCATCAAAATAAATTATGTGATTTTGTATACAAACAAACATGTAAGGTACAAGTTTTGTTTTTATTTATTTTTTTTTTCATTGTGCTTTATCAAGCGGAACACGAGACAATTGCCTGCTGCTGCTGCTGCTGATGTCCTGGAACGGCTGCTGCTCAAAGCAATGGAAGTGGAAGCAAATAAAAAGTTTCTTCTTCGGCTTGTTGCTATTGCCTTGCACACATTTAAAATGAAATAAAATATATATTTATATATATATATATCATTTGGGGAAGAAAAAAAGAAAGGGTAGAGTGGGGCAAAATGTTGCAACATTACTGAATGCCTGCTACACATGTCAAACTTTCATATCATTGAATCAGCCAAGTTACGTAAAACTTTTTGCCTATGACAAAAAATTTTCTTATTTTGTTTTTTTTGAGTGAGGTTGGCAAATGAAAAGTTCGACTTCTTTCGATATTCCCAAAAAAAAAAAGCCTTAAGATAAAAATTTGTAAATAAAATTGGGCAAATAAAACAAAAGCAGAAATTTAATTTCTATTAAATGAATTTCTCTATATTATTTTAAATGAGTGAAAAAATTAAGAACCTTCCTAACCAACTGAGCCAGCCAAGCGCATTTAAAAAGCATCGACTTCCACTTTCCTTTGACCATCCTCTATTTTTTTTTCTTTGCTTTTCTGCCAATTCATTTGAAGTTATGACAGGATTATAAACCCGGCTTAGGCCAGCGCACTCACACCCACCAAATGGTAAAAGTTCCATTTAACTGTGGCTGCCCCTTGTGCTAAATGCCCACAAGTCCTTTTTACTCTCTATTCCTCTCCTTCTCTCTCTCTCTGTCTTTACCTTTCTTTTATTTATATATGGTATATTTTTTTTTTTTATTGTTTATGAGTCAAACAAATTTATTTGTGTAACGTTAGCCGCGCGGAAAGTACTCGGCAAAATGGTGGAAACAAAAGCGACACAAAACTACAACAAAAAACGGAAGAAGCCAGCAATGAAAAAATAAAAAAAAAAAATAAGAAACAAAGATAAAAATAATACAAATAATTTAAAGAGATGCACTGACAAGTCAACGAATGGGAAATTCACTTTTTTACAACAAAATTTATTTATGAAAAAAGAAAATCCGAAAATCCCAAGGCCAAAAACTAACTAAATTAGTTGCTGTTTTTTTTTTATAAAATCAATGATCAACTGGCTTAAAAAAACTGTGTTTTCTTTTAGATCTTAAAATTAGGCTTTTTTTGAGCCAATGAGAAATGTTGATGTCCATAAATTTTTTATAGGTTCCGATCTGAATATCTTTAAGTTCTTTCGAGGATTAACAGCATCAATTGACTGGTAAAGTCAATAAATTCAAATCAAAATCCGTAATTCAATTTCGGAACTTTTAAAAAAATAACTAAATTAATTGCTGCTTTTTAATAAAATCTGAAATATTTAAATTATATTTTCAGATCTCATAAACTATAAATAAATTGTAGAAATTCAGTAATTTCCACACCTTTTAATAATAATAAAAATAATATCGTTTTGATGGTTACAAATCGAGTGACCAAGTCACAAATGTCTTGTAGAAATTTTGCCAAAAGGAATTCATTTTGAAGGCTGAATAGGATGATGGTGTGCTTAGATTCGAGAAGGAGTCCTTCTCATAAAAACTAGCGAAAAATTGCAGCTGGCGTGTGCACCTTCCACATTTCAGCAATCCTCTTGCCATCATCTCACATGTCTGTGACGAGCAAACAAAGGGAAAACAAAGCAAAGACGAAAAGAAAAAAAAAAACTTTTATATATATATAATAGAAAAATAAAATAATAATAACGCTTTAACGTTGTACAACAACAACAACAAAAAGAATGTGAAAACAGGGGAGTAGAACACAAAAAAAAAAAAAAAAAGACAGAAAAACCCCTACAAAAAAAAAACAAAAAAAATACCTTCAACAAGACAAAGCAATGTCAGAGACAAACGAAACTAGTAAAAGGCTGGAGAGGGACAACTTAAACTGTGAATGGGTATAAAAATAATGGAACGGGGAGGACGATGAGGAGTAGGACAGATACAGCGAAATAAACCCACTCTCTCTCGCTCTCTCATCGTATTTGTTTAGTTGATGTCCTTAGGAGAAATTACATTTAGTTTGCTGCTGCTATTTTTTGTCATTGTTCTCATTGTGTGTTGTTGCAACTACTAAGCTCTTGAAAAGTACACAAGCAAAACTACAACCAACATATAATAGAAAGCTATTCTAGTGTTCTACATATACCTACTAGTAGGTATTGTTTGTACCTTACATGGTTTAAACTTGTGTTTGTAGGTATGGCAACAAATATCGTGTCCAAGCAAAGAGCCAAGGATTATCTTGATTAAGCCAAAGAAAATATACTCTTTTTTCGAGTTGAAAAACAAGCTTATTAATTTTTATCACAAACAGATCAAAATGGATTTAAATTTACTACAAGTTGCAAGCCAACTATTTGTTTAAAATGAAAATACCTGGCTACTCTCAATCACTCACAAAAACGAAACACTTTTCGTTGGTTGGTTTTGTTTTGAATATGAAAGCTGACTTACTTCCGCCTGCCGAGTCCCAAGCTTTGGCTGCCATGTTGCCAGCTTTGAGTTGACTTTGAGTTGTTTTTGGCCAGCCATTTTAAACTGACTATGAACTTCTCGGCTCCAACCAACCAACCAACCTGGCCAAAATGTTTACTGTCTGCTTAGTACAAAGTCTTTACTACTTTCCCTTTCAGCACTTGTTTTGCGGCATTCTTTGTTTATTGCCTTTTATTCTTGGTAAATTCTATTTACTTATATATTTTGTTTAACATAAATGTTACCTACTTGTTGTTGTTGTCAAGAGAGTGCAATAAAATATTTTTTACCTACCTACTAATTTAAATTTAAAGCAATTATTTCTCATAGAACTACAAGGATTCTTTTTTCTCCGATTTTTCCTGCTTTTCTTGTAATTATTTCTTATCGATTTTAAGCTGCTAAATGAATAAATCATGGCAAAAATGTTTAAGCCTATTTCCTTAATTAAACATCTCAAAATGAATGAATATTCTGTACTTAAATATTTAATTTACTTGATAAAATTGGTTTTTGTTTTTACCTGTTAACCAAAGATGGTGAAAGAGTATGAAATCTTCGACAGGCTTTTAATCACACAATTTAATTTGTTGGTGATAGAATTTCATGTTTTACTTATGTTGTCATGTTAGCCTTTTGTTCATTAGCTTTCGATGACAAATCAGATAAACGCTTTATATTCTCTGGCTGTCTGTGTTTTAGGTACTCTAAAAATGAATGGAGATTTTTTTTGTTTTTTTTAATATTTATTGTTTATTTTTATTATATAATAAAAATACATATCGTATCGAGTATAATAAATTAATAATTTAATTTACATGAGCTTAAACATGAAAATGCATTTTCAAAAGAGCCACGGGAATCCTGAAATGGACCACCGGTCTTTCGTAGTTTCCTTTTTTTTCATTTAGCTTCTTTTGTTCTCTTTTATTTTTGTGTGTGTGTGTGTGTGTGTTTTCATTGTTTTATCGTTATCGTTATTTTTTGTGCTGTTGTTGGACACATATTCTTGTTATGGCAGCTTTTCAAACGAGAGTGAGAGAGACCAAAGACCAAAGGCCAAGAGGTAAGAATAACTACAATTAAATATTTATGGTGTATTAATACAAGGTGAAGCATAAAATGGCATGCCTCACCAAATATTATGACACTAAGCAATTAGGTAAATAAAACGTTTTTTCTTTGTGGAAAACCTCAATAAACACAGAGAGGAAGAAGGAAAAATATTGACATGAGACAGCAAATAAATAAGAAGCAGTGACATTCAATTAGTTATGTGGATGAGACAATGATGATAAAGGGGTAAAGGGTGATGCAAAAAAAATAATAAACTAACTAACTTTAGGGTGCGGCTAATGACTGGGTCACCCTAATGTTATTCGAGCCCATGGACTCCTTAGTGTTTATTGTCCTCGTCCACCTCTTCGGGCACTATGGGTTCGATCTGTTTAACCTCGGCTGGCATCTCCTCGGCCTCGGCATCGGAATCGGGCAAAACCTTAACCTCAACCTTATTAGAGGCATCCAGCGATTGCTCCTCTTCGTCCTGTTCGGCTTGGTGATCTTCGGCCTCAACATCGCTGCTATCCGAACGACTCTGTGCCTTGTGGTTCTGTGGCAAAACTGCGCCAGCCTGTTGTGGTTGCTCAATGGCCGTTAGAATGGACTGCAGCAGACCCTGGGAGAGAATTTCCTCATGGTTGGCTGACTGATCGTTGGGATTACCACCATTGGGGTTGCCATTATTGTTGTTATTCAAAGAGCCACCGAATTGGACTTGGAAATTCTGTGTGGGCTGTTGGCTATCGCTAGTCAGCTGAATTGATTGCGACTTCTGGGCCGAGATCACATTCAGGCCATCCAAGCCAGGCAAATTATTGGGATCGGTGCCATCGGGCAAGGCGGCCACAGCATTTTTCTGCGAGGCATAGCCAGTGTGGTCAATATCAATGTCATTGCCCGAGGGTGGGGGACCGTAGCTATCGGCAGGACCGGCCAGGAATTGTGTGTGCTGTTCGGCGACAGGAATGCTTTGGGAAATGGCATTGAAGGCCCCAGAAGAGGCGGCCGATACACTGCCAAACTGTTGTTGTTGCTGCTGTTGGTGATAGTCCTGAACCTGATAGCCAGTGCTGCCCACTAGATTGGGACCATGGCCGCAGTCATGGATGATGAGAGGTTGTTGCTGTTGCTGTTGCTGGAAGTGCTGTGGTGGCGGTGGTGGTGGCTGTTGATTGAAGCGAGCTTGCTGTGGCAAGGGCAGACCCTGGGAGTGCACAAATTGCTGGTTAACCTGAGAGGCGCTGTAGGCACTCTCCCCATGATGATGATGGAATTGCTGCTGCTGCTGCTGGAAGAAAGCAGGTGGTGGTGGTGGTCCTGCTGCTGGCAGATACTGTTGATTTGGTGGCGGTGGTGGTGGTCCTAGCGGTGGACGTCCTTGTGGAGGCGGCAAGTACTGTGGCTGCGGTGGTGGTGGTGGGCCGGGTGGTCCAAACTGCTGTATGGGCTTCTGGTGGACAAAACCAGGAGCTGGCTGAGGCTGTGGCAGCTGCTGCTGTACAATAACAGGTGGTGGGGGTGGCGCCACCACATTCTGATTGATGGGCGTACCATAAATGGGACTGGGTCCGGGCAAGTTCAAGGCAATCTCATTGGTGGCTGGCGGAATGTAAGTGGCTGGCTGTTGAGCCGGCTTCACTCCAAACTGATCCAAATGCTGAACTGTGGCCCCAATGGACTCGAGCAGACCGGCAGGCACAGGTGGACGATAGGCCACTGGCTTACTGGGCTGACCGGCTCCATGTTGGGGGAAGGGCTGTGGATTGCCCGACGGAGGACCGTATTGGCTGGCCACATTCGAGTGAGACTGGGCTTGGGCATGAGCGTGGCTGGTCAGGGCAGCAAACTGGGGTGGTGGTGGTCCATAATTGCCACTTGGAGGCGGTGGTGGTGGTCCATAATTGCCACTTGGAGGCGGTGGTGGTGGGGGTCCATAATTGCCGCCAGGAGGTGGTGGAGGAGGCAATCTATGACCAGCTCCTCCATTACCAATTGTCTGATACTTTTGAGCATGAATCGAGCCAGGGGCAAATGAATCAGACGGCGGCTTCGAATACGAATCATCAATAATACCAATTGTGGCCTAAAAACATAAACAAGGAATTATAGTTGGGATCTATAAATTTAAGCTGTGATTTTATATCTACCGTAGAATCAATGGAATTGATATGATTGTCAAGGATGGGGCCAGGACCAGTGGGTGGTCCTCCGCCCAAGTTGCCACCTTCGCCTTGCAGGGCCACAGCCACAATCTGTTCATCGGTAAGACCATCCAGGACATTGCCACCAGGACCGCTGGCCACGGCCACAGCTCCGCCGCTGTACTGAGTGCCAAAGTTAGCACCCTGGGCCACCTGACTGTAGCCGCCTTGGGTCTCGATATGATTATGCTCGACATAAGAGCCCACGGGAGCGGGTATTGGTTTCCAGCCATCACAGGCCGTGTGGAAAGGAGCCTGAGAGCCACTGACACTGTGCGTATGGCCAGAGGCATCAATCTGGATTTGCACCTGCTTGACAGGACCAGGGCCATGGCCGGTGGGGAATTGCTGGCCACCTGGACCACTCAGAATGATGGTGGTTTCGGGGGCACGATCAAAATTGGCCGGCTGGGGTCCGGGCAAGCTGATGGGCAATGGCGGGGGGCCATAGTTGGGTGGTGGGGCATCATAGATGGGGCGAGGTGGCAGATTTAAGGGTCCCGAAGCTGGTGGGCCATACGAAGAGGCTGGCTGATGGGCAGGCTTGAACAGGGGCGCCGGATGGGGCGAGGGCAGCGGCTGTGGTGCTGGCGGTGGGCCATATTGTGGCTTGGGTGGACCATAGCTGGGCGCTGGGCGATGCTGCAGCTTCAGTGGTGGCGGTGGTGGTCCATACGAAGGCTTCGGTGGTGGCCCATAGACTGGTTTCGGTGGCGGGGGTCCGTACTGAGGGGCAGGCTGTGGTGGTGGCCCGTACTGAGGGGCAGGCTGTGGTGGTGGCCCGTACTGAGGGGCAGGCTTGTGCTGAATATGCGGTGGCCCATAGAAGGGCTTGGGCACACCGAAGTGTGTCTTGATCTGCTCATGCAAGCCTCCGCCGCCTCCTCCTCCTCCGCCACCCAAGAAGTTGAGCTTTGGTGGTCCGTATTTTAAGGCTGGTGGCCCATATTCCCGGAAGGGTATTTGCTGTGGCACTCCGTATTCCCTGTGTGGCAAATGTTGCTGCTGCTGCGGTGGTGGCCCATACTGTGGTGCTGGCCTGGGCGGTGGGGGTCCGTAGGTGTCGAAGCCGGCCTCTCGGCGCTTCAGTTCCTTGTTATTAAGCACGGCTTGGGCAGAGCACAGGCAAAGCGCCGTAATCAAAGCAATGCGAGTCAGCATCTATGGAGAAGAAGAAAAATGTTAAAGGTTGAGGTTTGCAGCATTGGCCTTTAAATGAATTTAATTAAATTTCATAACGATCTCAACCAAAGGTGATTTTTGAGTTATATGCGCTAATTTACAGCCTGGTCAGCCATTGAAAATTTGCGGTTGAACCTTCTAAGCCAAATAACCGCATTGTCATTGTAATTTTGGGTGCATTTGCATGGCTTGTGGCCAACAATGATAACAATGCCGCATTTGACTGCAATTAAAACTTAATTATGCCACAGTGATGATGATGATGATGATTTACTTATCATTCAATACATACACATATAAATGTTCATCATCATCATCATAATAAATTATTCATTAAATTGCAATTGGCCACACAAATTGCGTAAGACGATGAAGGCAATCAAATCATACAAAATAAAAATGCAATACTAAAAAAATTAAACTTAAAGACGATGCGCCTTGAATGAATTTCACGAGAAAATCATCAAAAAAATACAAGCAACAAAACAACAATAAAAACCGACAATTGCCCAGTGGTAAAAATGTCATAAGCAAGCGCCAAAAACAAAAACACAAAAAAAAACTTTCACTCTGGCCAACATCATCAGTGTCTCTGCCAACGGCGCTGCCGGCGTCGGCGGCGTCGTGCGCTTCGTGAGGATGAGTAGGTGTCAAAAATGTGCCGGCTGAAGTAAAGTGAAAATAATGTAAAATAATGAAAAGAAATGGCAAACAATTAAAACTACGAGCCAAACCAGCCAACCTTCTGATGTTTTTTGACTTATTATCTATGTACAATATTATATTATATATGGCAGGTAGATAAAAAAATTTCGTACTCCCCCCCTGAATTGGGCATTGTCTTTTTGCAGCGTGTGAAGCCGCCAAGCCCGCATATTATTTTATGTGTGTCTTTTCTTGTCTTGTCTTGGCTTGTCACTTCAATTCAGTCAGTGGGGCAGCCAGCCAGCATGAAAAGAGAATTTTGCATGGCCCAGAGAAGATTTTTTGTTTATCTGTCAAATTCGATGCGCCCATTTCTCCAGCCGAGCTGAGCTGAGCTGAGCTGAGCTGAGCTGAGCTTTGGCCCAGCCCATTTTCGATTTCATTTCATTAGCATCTCTCAAATATTTGTTTACCCCAATGCTAAACATTTGACAAAACATCAAGATCAATGGGGCAACATTTCAAAACTTTCACTCTCTTTTTAAAAATAAACAAAAAAAAAATAAAACTTTAAATGATACAAAAAAAAAAGAAATTATCGAAATTTCATTCTTAAGCATTTCTAAATCGAAATTCCAACCATTTCCACACATTTTCACACATTTAAGGCAAAAAGAGGATTTCATTCCTTGTGTTTCTTTCTGTCTCAAATCGAGAATTGTAATCTGCGTTAATTAAATTTTGGGTTCCACACACAAACAACAGAAAACAGAAAACCGTAAACGAAATGCGGCGAATTATTTATGAATCAATTTCGATAATGAATAAATTATGTTCAAGTTCTTTTAGTCTGTCTGTGTGTGTGAAATGAATAATCGCAAAAGTCACACCTTTTAGGATTCTTCGGCTTCTGCTTGTGCTTCAGAATCCCACATCAATTTTCATTTGCTTTTGGCCCATATCAAACCCTTATCAATTAATTTGAGGTCATGGCAAGGTTATTCATGTAATCGAATTAAATTGTTGCGCAGGCGTAAAAGATTTTATTCTAGGCAAGTTTTCCATTTAATTAGCTCATTTTACATTTTTCCCACGCTTTGTTTGCCTTATTTTTCATTTTAAATATGAAAAATGAAAATCTTCTATAAAAAAACAAAAAAAAAACACGAAAACTTTTATGGCATGGAAAGGAGACTAGTTTCCGTTTTTTGTTCAAACAACATCTGACAACATCTGTCCACCAGCCGAGCTGAAGGACAAGTTTGTTGTGTTGTACTTTTGGCCTTAGCAGGGCTTAGCTCACACGGACACAAACACGGACCCGGCTAAACTCAACTCAACTCAGAACTCAACTTATTTCAACTGAACGAACTGAATGCGGCTGCTTAGATGCTTCCAATTAATTTCAATTAGGCATAAAAGTTGCCCAAAGACTTAGCAACTACTTAAAATCAGAGACAGAACGGAGGCCTATTTCTTATATGTATTGTATCCATACCATGGCAGTATCCGTATCCGTTGCCTATAATCCTTGCCGCTTTTCGCACTTTGTTTTTTGGTTTATATTTCTTTGTTTCACTTTTGATTGGCACAATAAAAAAATATTTATCAAATATTTGTAATATTTTGTTAATTATATTTTTCAATCACTTTGCTTCTGTTGTTGTTGTTGCTGTCGTTTTTGTGGATTTTTGGAGGACGATGCACTTAACAAATTTCGCCAATAATCAGAAAAAAAAAAAACAAAAACAAAAAAAAAATAAATAAAATAAATAATCCGTGTGAGATACGCGGCAAACCGGAGACGAACGCTGGCGCGGCTTAAGCGTCCGTTGCTTGTCACTTTCGAGTTGGAAATGCTGCCGCACAGATGATAACGCCAGCTCATATAGGTAATAGCCGGAGAGCTTTGCCACCGCAGTCGCAGCCACAGTGACAACAAAAGCAAAAACAAAAACCAACATCGAAACCGAAAGTGAAGAAATTTCGTAAACGCAAAAAAGACAACAACAGCAGCAGCAGCAGCAGCAACGTCAGCAGAGCTCGCACCTTGCCGAAGGGACGGCGACTGAGTAAACAGACAAAAAACAAAAAAAAAAAAAAGAGACCAGTTTTGCAACATTTCAACCAAAATTTCGGGGGCCTGGGACTGAGACTGGGCCTGGGTCGCTTCGGTTCGACATGTTGCATTTAAATTCGCAGCAGCTGCAGTGACGATCTCTCAACTGGGGAAATTCGCATTTGGTTGGTTTATTTCTTTTGGATCTTGCGGATACGCATAGGCCAATCTATCATCAATGCCTCATCCATGACTCACTTGTTGGTTACTCAAAACGGAATCAGTTTCGCTTGAATCTAATTTGGTTTACATAACGAAATCAAAAATATCATCATCATCATCAATTTAACAAAAAGTATCGGAAGAAACCCAAAACGCCTTTGGCAAATTGATTAGTTTTCACTGAAATTGATTACAAATGGTTCACAATGAGACATGGGCAAACAAAATGAGTTAACTATATAAATATACATACAAAGAAAATAAAAGTAATTTGAGATTATTTAATAAAATTATGAATTTAAAGCTTAATTGAATAGCTTGAAGATTTCAAATAAAAGTGTAATTTAATAGCAACAAAGTTTGAAAGAAAAAATTAATTTATTTTATCATAGAATCATTTTTTTAATTTTTATTGATTTTAATAGCTTCAAAATTTCAATTAAAAGTGTAATTTAATAACATCAAAGTTGAATAGAAATAATAAATATATTTTTTATACAATAAAATTATTTTTATTTTACATTTTAATACAAAATTCATAGAATTATTTTTTAGTTTAAGAAAAGTGTAATTTAATAGCAACAAAGTTTCAAAGATAAAATAAATTTATTTTTATTTTACATTTTAATACAAAATTTTAATAGCTTGAAGATTTCAGTTAAATGTGTAATTTAATAACATCAAAACTTAACACAAATAATAAATATATTTTTTATTTTACATTTTAAATTAAATACAGTTAAAAGTGTAATTTATTAGCAACAAAGTTTAAAATTAAAAAGAAATATAGGTACATATTTTCTGTATTTTATTTTTATTTTACATTTAAATACAAAACACATAAAATCTTTTTTTTTAATTCTTGTTGACTTAAATTTTATGGCTCAATTTGGTTGCTTAAAGAATTTAGATAAAAGTGTAATTTAAAAGCATCAAAGCTTAAAATTAATAATATAATAATTCATTGATTCATTTTCATTTAATATCTTCCTTTTAATTCTAATTAATTTAAATTTAACTTATTTTTTTATAGTTCTTTTTCATTTGAATTTGGTTGGTTTTAATTCTTTTTATTATTCTTTTTTTTCTATTTTAAATTCTTATTAATTTCAAGTTGATTTATTTTTCCTATAAATTAAATACCAATTAACAACAAAGCAGCAACAAAAATTATATAACCTTCTGAATAAAATTTGTATCTTGTTTTTTGTTTCTCTTTAAATTGTTTGATAATGACCGAAGATGCCCAGAGCCAGTGAATTTTACACAAATGAGATTAAATCAAAATGTTTACATTTATTAACTCATTTTGTGTTTTTGAGCAAACGTTTCGAAATGAATTAGAAAATAACCAAAGGGTGAATAAATTTAAATTGCTTATTTATTGTATGCTCATATTTGTTATTATGCAAGAAATAATTTTAAAAGAATGCAAATAGAATAAGAAATTAACCTTCTCCTTTTCTTTTTTTTTTTTTAAATTATCACCCACATTTATGCCAAATTCTTCCCCTCTTCCGCCATTTCTCCACCCACACACAGCACAGATAATCAACTTCACCTGCCAGTGGGGCATGTGAGAGTTTTGTGGTTATTGCCGGCAAGAAGCGGTTGAGTCATACACACAAACCAGTACAGAGAGAGAGACAGACAAAGAGAGAGAGAGAGAGATACTTGAGTATGCACTAAAGTATCTTCAAGTTAAGGCAGCGACGTCGACCATGACAGCGCAGCATCGACGCGTCGGCCTTCGCTTCAACGTTGTAGCGCTGATTTCGCTTTCATTTGCATTTGCATTTCATTTGGCTTTGGCCCAGTGGACTTACACCCTCTCATCTCTTTGAGACTGGCGGAGATAGAAAGAGAGAAAGAGACTCCATGCTGAGGCTTTATGGGCAATGCTTTGTGGTCTTCTTCTTCTGCTCAGCCTCAGAGATTTCTTTGTGGGCTGCTTTCACAGAAAAAATATATATATATATATATATTATATCTTGTAGAAAAAATAACACAATTTCATATATACAAGTTCATTCTATTGAATTTCAATTGAAGTCTGACAAAGACTTGGACTATAACCCATTTTTCCGGCCTTAGTCAATTTGATTGACTCAACTTGACTTGGCGCTTGGCCTCCGTGGCAACGTTTTGTGGTTGCATCTCAAATGCCTGCCTGATTTTCTTGTTATTACTTCACAGATGGCAATGGCTGTGGTGGCCAAAACAGCTGCCTCAAATTGCTGATGCTGCTGCTGATGCTGCTGCTGCTGCAGCTTGTAGACTTCCTGTTAAGTTGCATCGTGCAGGCGCCAGTGGCCAAAGTCTTTGCTTCTCTGCCTTTGCTATTTCTTTCTTTTATGTCTCGGTGCCGCATGGCCTCATGGATGTTGACTAACTTGGACCACAGACCCGACCAGACCAGACTACGCCAGACCAGGCCAAACAAAGCGCACTTAAAGCAACTAAAAGTAACTGCAACCTCTCCAGCAGCTACCAAAGCCAAGTTAAGTTATGTGCCAATATTTTGCCTCATCTGTGATCAACGTTGTTGTTGTTGCTGTTGCTGTTGTTGCTGTGTGTGTCCAGGTCTGGGCTGCAATTATTTGCGCTTTTACTTCCTCAACAACATTAAGCTGAAGAAAACCCCAAGCCGAAAAACAAAAAAAAAAACTAACCAATATAAACTAGCCATAAATATCAGCGTTTAATGTCACTGGGCCCTCGAGGATGAAGGACCACAAATGCACTTTTACCTTAACTAAATTTATCTTTAAACAAAATAAGAGTCACTTTTGCATATTTCCAGTGGCTGCAAAAATTTAAATAATCTTGTTTTAAATCAAAAAAAAAAAAAAGCTTTTATGCCCAAAAGGTTTAAATTTTTAAATATTTTTTTTTGGCTTTGAAAATTGTATTTAGCAAAAATTTTTATGAATAAAATATTTTTGGTTTAGTTTAGAATATTTGTTTTTTAATGCTTCCCTTTGCCGAATTTTATTGTAGATTTTTAAGACATTAATAAATCGTTTTTATTTATTTATACTTCAGCGAACTCGAAAAAAAATATTCTTTTTGGATTTATAATATTTTTTAATATTTATTTTTACTCTTGAAATTTTCTTAGCCCATAAAAAATTAAATTTTTTGGAATAGGAAAATTTCAAAAAATTCCCTGCTGATCGAATTGATTTTCAACAATGAACTAAAAAGTTTGACAACAAATTGACAATTTATGGGAATTAATAAATTGGCAATAATTTATGAAAATACAAAAAAAAAAAAAACAAGCACTTTTTTAAAAATGAAAGTAGTAAAATGAAATCGCATTTTTGAAACACCCTTTTCAACACTTTACTTTCGATTTCTCAGAGATGTTGTGGCCAAAGGGCTTTCCAACACCAACCATAAACAAGTCCAACAAGTCTTTAATCAAAAACAACAAAAACAATAACAAAAAAAGGGAAAGGTCAACTGGATAACTGAAAGACCAGAAATTGATAAGGGGCCAAAAACCATCAGATTCAATCACATCTCAGTGATGCACTTGCACAGCCCAAAGCAACAACGACAACAACAACAACGTGAACATTGAACTAAAAACAAAACAAAAAGACGACAACAACAACAATAATAAAAAAAAAACAAAAGCCAACTGAACAAGCGAAACGTACAAACAATTGAGAAAATATTTAAAGAAGTGAAATTGCATTCCATTGGCATGAGCCCCCGAGAGTCGAGTCGAGTTAAAATGTATCTCGAGACAAGAGGGCGCAGCCGCAGCAACAACAACCGCCAAGAGCAACAACCACCGGCATCTTTGCCTCTTTGGTTTTGGCTGCGGTCTGACCAAGCCCACATTTTGACGGCGATGCCAGCGGCAACAGCAGCAGCAGCAGCAGAAGAAGAAAAAAACGACGACTGAAGAAGGCCCTTAATTTCAGGTGTATTGCGGCCGTTCCGGGCCTGGCAATTATGCGGGTCCAGCCGACCAACCGACCGATTGTTGTTGTTGCTGTCTCTGTCTGTATTACCATTCCATTCATCGTTTTCATTTCATTTCATTTCGTTTCGTATCGTTTCGTTTTATGTCATGACGCAAATATTGCGCAATCCGCTTTCTTCTTGCTGTCTTTCATTCTCTGTCTCCCGGCACCAACTCGATTGCCACAGTTTCTATGACACTTGACGTTGCTGCTGCATCCGCTTTGGAGCTCATATTCTGCCAACTAAGCCGCCGATTTGCAATTTGTCATGCCAAAATACAAATAAAAATACAAGAAAAACAACCGCACAAAATAAAAAAAAAATTGATTACAATTGTCAGTTGTGAAAGTGCTTAAAAATCTGTTGTGGCTTTGGGATGACGATGATGATACGGAACAATATTATAAAGGTTGTCCTCAAGGGAATCTACTCAAATTACACACTCCAATGGCAGTTTAATTAATGCTAATTAAATGCGCTTATCAGCCAATGTTGTTGTTGTTGTTTGTGGTTTCAGGGACTCCAAGGTGCGGCTTATCAGTAAGCAAACAGACAATCCAACCAAGCAACAAAAAACTAGTCAGGCAGTCAGTCAGAACAGTCTTCATCTGGGCCCATACATATATTCCTTTCGAACATTTAATTTTATGTTAATCAGCCCAAACAGTCATCCACATTTTCTGTTCTCACCTTGTCTCATCTGTTGGTGTTTTTTTTTTGTATTTTTCTTCTTCATCAGTTTATTTACTTCTTTTTTTTTGCCAATGCAAATGAGTTTAGATCTAGAGCAGAACCAAAAGAAACAGGGAAAGCAGAGAAAGCTGCCCTGATATATTTATAGCAAACAAATAATATAAAAAAATTACAACTGAATTAGTAAAGAAAAATACAAATTTATAATTATACCTACACTTTAATACACTGAATCAAAGACTAGAAATTTCAATTAAAAATGTTCTTTAAAATTAACAGAAAAAAAATAAATTGGCATCTTCTGAATTTATTATTTAATGTACAAGAAATTAAAAAAAAATTGATCTCAAAAATAATGAATAAATTAATTTCAGAATTTTTTTCTTGATAAAAGAATTTATTACTTAAAGCACAAAAATTATCTTAAATTCTTTAAAAATGAACTCAAAAATAATTATCAAATATTTGGCATTTCATTTGTACTAAGAACTTAAATCACTTAAACTTGATTTAAAAAAAATAATCTTATATCAAGCAAAAATAATCAAATATCTTACTGTTTTTATCCCTGAATTTAAATGTTTTCAAATGGTTTTTTTTGCTTTCGAATAATTTCCCAGATCTATTCAGTAAATTGACTTTTGTTTTTTAAATGCAGAGTAAAAACCATTTGAGTAAGCAATTTAATGCTGGTTTTACGTTTGCTTACATTTTGACTTTGGCCTATGATTTTTGGCTTTTTGGATTAATTGGCTTAGGCGGCGTATGAGTAATATGCAAATTATGCACTTAACTTTTTGACTTCTGAGTGGCAAGAAGGATATTAAATCACTCCAAGGTTGCAAATGCAAATTAAGCAATTGTCTATGAAATGAAATAAATATTTAATTTCTTGATTAACTTTGGAATTATCATAAGCAAGCCAATTAATTTAATCAATTTTTGTTAATTACAAAGCTTTCTTTTAAAGATCAAAATTGCCCTGTCGAAATTTTCCAGAGGGCTATGAAAAAATTTATGTGGCGTTGCGAAGCATTCATAAATTACCATATTAATTGTTAAAAGGTGTTAAACGCATCCAAACCAAAAAAAAAAAAAATAATAACTCAGACTCTCAGACTCGGTCTGTAGACTCTCTGGCATTCCATTGCGGAAGCTTTTTTTTTTTGGGGGCGCAATTTTTCCATCAACTTGAATTATGCAGCGCATCTCAATATAATTTTGAAAAAACAAAAAAAAAGAAATAACCATTTATTTTTAAATGTTATTTCTGTGGGTATTATGAGAGAGCGTAGAAAACGTACAAAAAAAAATATATATTGTAAACTGCAAAAGAGGAGCCAAAAATTAAAGACCAATGTTGGCGCGTCAACTTTCACCCATTGCGCAAAATGGGCATAGAAGCACCAAAACAATAACAACAACAACAACAACATTTAGCCACTTGTTAGAGCTAAACACTCTAAAATAAAATAAATAACAAAATAAACAAATCAAAAATAAATAAAATATCACAAATCACATAAAAAATTTGCATGCCACCAAAGAAAGAAAGAAAGAGTTGAAGAAAGATTGAGGAAATTATCACCATTTGGTGCACTTGTCTCCAACTCGCATTATGTCACGGGGCCAACTTGATGACGACGAGGAGGCGTCTGAGCAGCAGCTGCTGTCAATCAGCCTGGCTGGGCGGGGTGGGTAATCACTCAAGTGGCTAGCAGTAGCAGCAGCCACTTCCCCCCCGCCTCATCCTTTGCAATTGCTTATCGGTTTGTTCAATTAACTTTCACTTACTGACTGACTGACTGAATGACAGTCGGTCTGGAGTTGTGACCACAGCAGCCAACGCCTCTTGGCTTAAAAAGCCAGAGGCGCCCTTTTTTTTTATTTTATTTTTTTTGTTGTTGATCAGTTAACAAATTTTTCATCTTCTTTTCTTTACCTTTGAAAAGAGCGTTTGAAGCGTTTTTGATTAGCGCAGATTTTCTAAGCAAAGCAGTCTACAAAGCGCCGCTTTGTTTAATTGTCTTGATTGTTGATTGTTGTTGTTATTTTTATTGTTGTTTATTACTGGTCAAATAGGTTAAAGAAAAAGAAATACTGTTTATATTTTTTTTATTATTTCTTTCCACACTTAACAATTGGAATTGAAAACTATTTATGAGTTTGAAATCAAACGGAATTGAACTGATTTTTTTGGGCTGGGTATTTTGGGCGTGTCCAAGTCATAAGATGGTTAGTTATTTGATATATAGATGCTAATTGCAGGTAAATAATTTAATCAATAACACAAATCAACATGGTTGAGTGGCTTTGATGAGAAAGATCATTTGGAATTCCCTATCACTTCGGAATTTTGAAATATTTGCGTAAAAAAAATGGTAGTTAATTTCTTGAACTCTTGAATTAAATGGAAAAATTTGTGGCATGCTCAACAGAGCTTTAAAAATACCGGAGAATCTTTTTTTTTGTAGACCTGTGTAGTCTAACGCAAACTTTTGCGTTTTGCCTTCTGATAAACGCAAACTTTAAACTTGCACTCGAGTCACTAAATAATTAAATAATCGTATTAAAAATAATTCTAAAAATATTAGCAATTCCCCTTGTAAAAGTTGTGCTTCCAACTTTCTTCTGATTTGACATTTTTTCGTTGGAAATATTCATAATTTCATTGCTCATGAAATCATAAAATTTTTTTTTATTTTGGTTATGCTTATTTAAACGCTCACAACCAATTGACCAATTTGACAAGCAAACGAAAACTGCTGGCAAACAAATTTTGGCCCACAAATGTCAACAAAAGTGCCCAGCCCAAGGCATCATCATCATCGTCATCGTCATCATCATCATGGTCATTATCAAAATAGGCAAAGGACTTTGCGCAATGTTCGTTTATTATCGATGGAAAAATGGAATGGCCCCGAACTCACCAACTTTGTCACTGGCAATGGAAGTGGAAGTGGAATTGGCAGCAAAGTGCGAAGTGAGCCACTCAGGTAATTGCATAATAATGACTAGTCGCCAACTCAGAGTAAAAGACGACACAATTTTAGCTGCAGTTAGTTGAGCAGGTCAGGTAAAAAAAAATATATAAAAGGAAATTGATAAAAACAAACAAAGAAAATAGAAAAAAATAATGTTCAACTTATCCATCAATAATAAAAAATAAAGAGCATTCAAATTTCAACGTTTTTGCATATTTCAAGTTGATTTTGCTTTGTTGCAGCATTTTATCTGCCATTTTCAGTATTTGCATTTCAATTATGCATTCTGCACCGACAATGTTGTTGACGATGCCGAGAAATTTAACAACTAAACAAAATCAACAACAACATCACAAATATAAGTAAGTAAATAAATAAATAACCAAACAAAAAAAAAGCGAGAGAAGAAACGAAATTAAACTGAATGAAGGGAAGCTGAGGCGCCCAAAAAGGAGCCCACAAAGATGCAACGACCACAGAAGATCTCTCTCTCTCTCTCTCTCTCTCTCTCTCTCTCTCTCGCTATGCTTCTCTCTGTGTCTCTTTGGAAAGGTGCGGATGTGCCTCAAGATGTGTGTGCAAAATAAGCACAAAGTAAAAATATTTGCATACAAGTAAACACTTAAAACAATCCACAGAAAAGAAAAACAAAAATACCTACCAAAAAAATAATGTATGAGTATGAGAAAGAGAGAGGAAAATTGTTCATGTGCTCAAGTAAATAAATCGCAGAATAGTGCAAACATTGTTGAGGACGACGAGTTGTGTAATTACGCAAAATGTTATTTGATTTGCCCTTCATTCCCTCATTTCCTAGACCAGCACCGCCAACACTGTGGCTTTCAATCTGTGGCCCCAAAATTGCAGCCAAAAGGCATTTCCCAGGCATCCCAATTCCAGCTTCCATTTGAAGCTGTTAGACATTTGCCATATTTGCACATTTTGGGCGCGTTACTTGACTGTTTGCACTTTCGCCAAAAAAAAAAAAATAGAAAAACAAAAATGAAATAAAATAAAAAAGGCAAATAAAATGTGTGCACATGTGACTCTTGTTCGCTGGCGGCTTAAACTGAATTTGACTGTTGAGGCTGTGTTTCCCTCAAAACTTTCAGCAGTGCATCCCTTTTTTTTATTTGGCCTGTGTACACCAGCAACTAACAAACAATTCCATGCCACTTGCATCACTCAAATGTCACATCAAACATATTATAATCATTTTTGTTGACTAACTTATAGTTTAGTTCCTGAACGCCTTTGATTGTTTATACTGAGCAACCCTTAAGTGGCAACCCTAAATAAATATTTTTTTCCAATATTTTGGTATTATTTGAATAAATCTTGCCTAGGTCTTTTAATGATTAGGGTAATATTAAAATGAATAGAATTTTTTAAGTCTCTTTGAATTCCGAAAATTTATTTAAAAAAATCTTAAAAAAAATGGTTTTAAGCTAATTCTTTTTACAAATTGTATATGTCAAACTTCTAATTAATTTTTAAAAATTGCTTGGTTGGCTTGAAGATTAGAATTTTGTGATAAATCAACGCCAAAGTTTGTGAATTTGGCAAAAAAAAATATATAATTTGCTTTTAAATAAATTAATCTAAAAAATGGCAAGCATTTTTTGTTTGCTTATTTTTACTTGGCAAAAATTTGAAATAAAGATGTTTATTATTTTCTTAAAATATTCCTAATGAACAGAAATTTATTTTAGTCTATAGAAAGTATTAACAATTTCAAGTTATAATTAAAAAAAACGTTTTTTTTCCCCTTTCTTATTCCCTATTCAATTCAATTCAATTCAATTTTCTTTTTCTGATAAATGACTTTTTAATTGACTATCGACTTACCTTGAATGAGAGAAAATTGCAACTTTTTTGGTTGGTAATAAAATCAATTGAATAATTTGATTTATTGACCTCAATGTCAAAAACTCTTTACCCTTTTAAATTTGATGATATTCAATCTACATATAACAATAATCCTCTGCCCATTTTACATACTTGCCTTGCCTGCCACACGCAAAGCACTTGAATAAAATAAAATCAAAAAAAAAAAAA
>JAWNPY010000110.1:50884-63170 GCA_035078625.1 Scaptodrosophila scaptomyzoidea
CCTCTGCCCATTTTACATACTTGCCTTGCCTGCCACACGCAAAGCACTTGAATAAAATAAAATCAAAAAAAAAAAAAAAGGAAAAACTTGAGGCAAATTGCGTGATTTATGTAATCGATATCCAACAACAACAAGAAATAGACAAACTTCCTATCTATCTAAAATGCTGTCCAACTATGGATGATTGTTGAATTGTGATTGTTTGTTTTCTGTTTATTTGTCTGGTTGGTTGGTTTATTTTGTTTAACTTTGACTGCGTGTGACATACTTTTGCATAATTTTATAAGCGCTAAAAATCACAAGACCAATAAAAAAAAACAAAACAGGAAAGAAAAGAAAAAAATTTTCAATAAAAACAAATAATTAAAAGGCAAACAAACATTGATTCAGTGACGCTTTCTGACAGTGAATTGGTCACTTTTTATTATGGAATGACTATGGAAAAAATAAATAATAAAATTATTTAATCGTTGACTGTCATAATTTGTTACAGGCTGGGAATGAAATGTATTGTATTATCGGATAACTCATTTTTTGTTTCTTGACAAATTTTTTTTTTTGGGCAAAAGCTTTTCTTTTTTGTGGAAGCTGCTAGCTGAATTTGTAAATTTGTAAATCAATTTTACCCAAGTTGCAAATAAATTTTACCAACAGCCAAAGGCGCACACACACACACACACACAGAAAGAAAAGACCAAAAACAAAAGCGGCCAACTGGCGGCAGTTTCGGTTTGCTTTTGCAGGAAAAACTTTTTCATGTTATCGGTGTGGCAGTAAAAACACCCAAGTGAAAATACACACACACACACAAACAAACTTAAACTTTAATCAGCATCAGCTGACAAAGATAGCTGCCTTTCTTTTGTTTTTTCCAAGTGTGAGTATCCTTTTTTTTTTTTCTATTCATCTATTTCTTATTCTGGACTGTCTGTAATTAAGACAAGTGCAGACTTGTTTCACATGTAAACTTTATTCAGTCAGTCAGTCAGTCAGTCAGTCAGTCAGGCTTATTATACACATTCTTTATGCTGTTTGTTATTTTGCATATTCCTTATAGTTGAAACTTTTTCTTATCAACAACATTCTCCTCCATCGTCATCATCATCATCATCATCATGGTCTTTGTTGTTACTTGTCATAATTTTGAGCATTTAACTTGTTTCTCTTGTCAAAATTGTCAGAGTTGTCAACTTGTTTATTGCATTTAAGTTTGCCCATACATTGCCATTTACCTAACTACTACTGTTTTTTTTTTTTTATATACCTACATATATAAATCTACATATATCCTTGAAATTTTTTGGTTCTAAATATTTTTCTATTCATTCGCTTATTGCACACTTGGGGCAAACCAGAGAAAGAGAGAAAGAGAGGGGAAATCTGCCTGACATTGATGTTGATGAAGTTGCCACTGTTGTCGTTGGTGCCTTTTGTGGTTTTTGCATTTTATAGAAACTGTCAAATAATAAAGCTTATTTGCATATTTTTCACAAGACTGCGTGTTCCCAGAACTATTCGAGTCGAGTTGGGTCTCAGTCTTATCTGCTGTGGCTTGGCTTTCATTTTAAATGCGGTTCTCTATCTTTTTTTTGGTAGACTCTATTGTTTGTATGCTCTTTCATTTATGTGTGTGTGTGTTTATTCATTAAGTGTCGCTTTGGTGCCAAGTGGGTGTGCCTGCCTCTGCCTGGCGAATCTGCTGAGGAAAGTAATAAAAGCTAACAAGTGTCATAAAGACAGGCATCTCCATCCATTAGAGAAATCTATCTATGTATAGGCAATGAGTTCATTTCACATGTCCACAGGTAAATATCTCAACACATATTTGTCTCTGTGGGTGTAAAGGTGCCAATTGTAAAATTGGTCCAATACACAGGCAGACAGACAAACAGACAGACAATTGACATGAAGTTAACATTGATTACTGAGCTTGAGGTTACCTCAATTTGTATGTGGGTGTTGGTAGTTGATTGGCCAGTCTGATTATGATGAGTGATAAGTGAAATCAATAGAAATTGAATCAGAAATTTCGAATGGTACAAAAAATTAATATATTTCAATATTTATCATATTTATCAAAGGCTATTGGGAAAAATGAAAATAATTTTGAGCCTGGGAACTTTGACAATTTTAATTACTCGTTTACGGTTTCATTTCGTTAAACGCTTTTATTAGATTTCAAATCTTTTGTTATTATTATGTTGCCAACATTTACATATATATATATATATATATTTTATTTATGATGGTGGAAATATGAATATTTGTACAATATTTTAATTGATTTGCCAAAAATGTTAACGATTATTTATTCTCGTTGTCATCAACACAACACAATTGCAAATAAATAAACAAAAATTACAGCAACAAAGTTTTTTTGTAAAAATTGGTAACTATATATATATTTTTTTTATTATTATTATTTTTAGAAGTTTGTTTGCAAATGACACGTGTAAATATTCATACACACACACACACACACAGCAAGCAAAACAACACTTAAATATTCAAACAAAATGTTGTGTAAATATTAGTTTTTAACAGGAAACTAAAATATCAGCAATATGGCAATAATAATAAAAAATAAAAAATAAAGAAAAACATTCCAAATGATATAAATTATTTTATAAAATAAAATCTAATAGAATTGTAAACATTGTTTCTTTCAAATAAAAAATAATGCGCAGGTTTAACAAATATATTCGAAAAAATTCTTATCAATTTTGGTGTGTTTAATTCTACAAAAACAATTTTGCCATCATCTAATTGTGATTTTTTTGAAAATTCTTTCAACTCAACAAAATGAATTAAATTTTACATTTCAGTAAAAAATTTCCATTCGAAACTAAATCAAAATTAATGCCAAATTAAATTAAACTAAAAATAAAAATTGAAAAAAAAAGAAATTCGTACAATAAAATTCCAATAAAAAGAATAAAAAATAATAATAATAAAAATTACCTTTATTTCTTTTTATCCTAAATTTACCTACATATATATATTTTTCAGCATTTATTTACAGACATTGTTGATGACTTTAATTTCCAGTTATCAGCATCTTTCGCCCCGTAGGTGTGCCATGTGTGTGTTGAAAGAATTTCAACTGAAAATGCATTTAAATTTTCGTGGTCGACTGTCATCAGTTGTGCGAGCCATGTGAGAAATTGTTAACAATTTTTGTGGGGGCCCAAAGCGGCGGTGGCGGGTGAGAGTGGGCGGGGTGCCGCCACCGCTGATTAATTGAGGCCAGTGCGTGCCTTTGGTCCGCTCGAAAGTGGCTACAAGTGACCTGTTTACACGCACAAACAGCGGAGATAAAACGTCAAACAGCAACAGCAACAACAACAATGAGATTAAAAAATTCCAAGCGAAGCCAATAAATAAGCCGAAAATACGTCGAAAACGTAGCAACGAACGAAGACGGCAGCCAAAAGAGTCGAGTTTACCTTCTTTTTTTTTTTGTTTTTTTTAAGTGGTAAAAGTAACGCGGCTCGCGTGGCTTTTGTTACGTCACAGATGTACGAGTATCTCACAGATACGCGCGTTGCGATCATCGTAGGGCAAGCAGCGCTCATCGACATTGTTGACATGCATTGTTCTGTCTGCTGCTTTGTAGGCTCATCGAGTTGCAATTACAAATTGAGATACACACACACACACACACACACACAGAGAGACTTGTTTATATGTAAGATGAGCAGTCATAGATTTGAGATACAACCTGCTTGGATTACAGATTAACTTTTTAAGGTTTTGACATTGCGTGTGTGTGTGTGTGTGTGCTACAACAGATGCTAGTCAATGTTAAGCTCTTGGCTTCTTCTATCTGAATGTATGTACATATGTCCCAGTATGTATCTGTATCTATGTGTTTGTGATTGCCTAGGTGATGACATCAATTGTGTAATTTTTGGTCTTTCTGTCCGTCCGTCCGTCTGTCTGTCTGTACATGACAAGCGGATTTGCATCAAAACGTGCAGCAAATTTACAAGATAATCAACAGACAAGCGATTCCAAAAAGACTCTCACACACACACACACACACATAGTTGAGGAAAGGGTTTTGTAATGTGTGTCAGTGGCAGACGCATTTCCATTTCCCCTTTTCCCTTCCCCTCTTCAACGTTGACAAGGAAATGAAATGAACATTTCATATTTATATTTCAAAAACATTTTCCAAGTCTCGAAGCAATTTTATGACCGCTCTCAAAGTTGTTGTCATTGCGGTTTTTATGTTAGTGTTGATGATGTTGATGTTTTCTTTGTTGCATTCAACTTCCAACAGCCAACAACAATAACAAAAGCCCCTCCAAGTGGTCACTCAATTAAATGAAATTACATTTGAGGCCTACAAAAAATGTTGAAAACATACAAACAACAACAAAAAAAATTTAAAAAGAAAAATGCTTTTCAAATATTTGCATTATACAATTAATGAGCATTTATTTCCTTTCTAATTTGGTAAATTCTTATAATCTACAATCTGGCAAAATAAATTCCAATAGTTTTTACTACAAAAATAAAACTAGAATCTATTAATTTAATTTATTTATAATGCAGATTAAATTTAGAGAAGAATTTGTAAATTTCTTTGTTTGTAGAAAATTTCTTTCATTTTAAAAACAGAACAGAAACGTTTCTTTTTTTTTGTAAGTTCTATAAATTTTCATTTTCTTCTTTTTGTAAAAATCACATTTCAACTATTATTTTCTAATTTTTTTAAAAATAAAAATCAAATTATAATCGTCAAGTAGAACTTTAAAAATCATTTAAAAAATATTTATATATTTAAAAAAAAAAGAAAATCATATAAAAAGTGCATGTAAATAAGATGGAATTCTGGTTCAATTTGTTTTCATGGTTTTAGGTAGTTTTAAAATAATAGAAATAGGAATTTGGCAGTAATTCTGATTTGGATTAAGTTTTATTTAGTTTTTTTTCTTTTTTTGTGGAATTTATCAAATCCATTGCTATTCATTATGCTTTCGATCCGCTGGATAATCTTTCCAGTCAATATAAATGTTGAAATTTCAGCTTTGTGGGCAATCAAAACGAAACACTTTTACTTTGCTTTAAACGAAAAGCAACAAAAATGTTTTCATTTTCTGTTTGTTTTATGCGCATAATTCGAAATTTATTTTTATGTCTTATTAATTTTACATAAGCGATCGTCTTTATGGCCTGTGACTGACTGGCTAACTGACTGAGTGGCCTGGTGGGACTCTGGGAAAAATAATTCGATGACAACGAAAACAAACAAGTTGGCAAAAGAGACACAGAGAGAGAGAGAAAGAAATGTCGAATGTTGAAAGATGAAGAAGCAATTAAAAACAGTCAAAAGTAAAAGTTTAAAAGGTTGAAATGTTTCTCTGTTTTCCTTTTAATCACCGCTGTGGCAGCATCGACATCGACATCGTCAGACCAGTTGCAATTGGAGCCATTCAAGAAACGGAGGTGTTGCATGTTGTATATGTGTCAGCAGGTGGCAAATTAAATGCCAAAAAAAAAAAAAGAAATACCAGACAAGGGTCAACCTTTAATAAATTCCCAGATAATTCCCCAACCAGCATAAAGTCAAATCAAACACATCACCCGTTGGGAGCAGTTTTCAAATTATTATCACACACACACACACAGAGGGTTTTACTGATGGGAATTGACCCAAACGACAGTGATTTTTTTTCTTTTGTAATTTGCCAATCAAATTGTCAACATTTTTGGCAAATCTTTGGGTGGGTGGATGTGGAATTTACTCCAATAGAAAATAAGACTTCTTTGAACTACAAATATAAATACAATTTATAAAAAACTTTCAACTGTCAGATGCTTCAACCCACAAACATTTGAATTCAACAACAAAGAAATCCGATAAAAAAAAAACCATCACACTGTGTGTGTGTGTGTGTGTGAATGAGTAAAAATATTGAAAGCGAAAGCTTTTTCTTTCATGAACAACTCTATAAAATGTTGGCTGGGCAGAGCAGTTGGCGCCGGTAGCACAAACAGGCAACACACACAAATTTTTATAGGTGGCCCAAGCATCTTCCAGCTTAAGCAATGTATATATTAAGTATACGCCGATTAGGCATCCCAAGGATAAAACTCTTGTCCATGATTCTATTAATGATGTTGCTGCTGGCGCCACTGGCAATTTCCAAGCAGCTCAAATTGAAACCCTCAGGTAAGTGACTGTCTCATTTGTTATCTTACATTTCCTGTTGATTTTCTCTCTCCTCTCTTTCTCTTTCTCTCTCTCTGTGATTCTTGGTAGCCCGTCAATTTGGTGGACAGAATTTTGGCAATGCTTTGGGCATGGGCTTTCCAAATCCTGGTGCTGCTTTCGGTGGTGGTGGTGGTGGTGGCGGGGGGGGAAGTTGCCCACTTTGCGATTCCTCTGTCTACAGTTACTGCTCTCATAAAATGATACACGATGCCTGTTGCTGCGACTTTCCAGGTAATTTATCTTGGGCTTTTATTGTTGTTGGCAAGCGATTTCATTAATGCTCGTTTTCATTTTTTTTTTTTTTGTGTTTGTGCCATTATTTATGGTTAAATTTTAATCGCTGTGTATATTCAATTTAATTTTCATTCTGCAGTGCAGCAATTGAAGCCACCGCAATGCCTCTACTACGATTGCCAACTGCTCTATGCCAAGTCCTGCTACGAACATGCCCTGATTAAGAACTGCTGCTGCAATAGTCCCTACTGATGTTGTGGCATGTTGCATGCTGCTGCCACGCGGCTGCCGCGCTGCTTTGCGCTTCGCTTATCGGTTGTACGAATTTGTGATTTGTTTGCATTTTTTTAAATTTATTTATTTAGTTACATGTATTTATATTAAATGTTATTTATTCAACATTTTTAGTTTTTTTTTTTTGGAATTTTTATTTGTAGCCGGGAGCATATTTAAATTAAATTGTACTATTTTAATAAATATATGTAGATCATTGATTTTTTAGCAAATAAATGAAATTGTTAGTTGCGTGTTAGTTGCAATGTAAACAATGACAGAATAAAAGATATTTTCAATAAATTGCAATTATTTTCCATTATTTGCCAATCAAATTTAATTTCAAATGAACTTTAATATACATTCTATTTAGCTGACTACAAAAAAAAAACTAAAAGCGATTTATAAATCCAATAAAAATTAAATACTTAAATTGCC
This sequence comes from Scaptodrosophila scaptomyzoidea, assembly GCA_035078625.1. NCBI lineage: Eukaryota > Metazoa > Arthropoda > Insecta > Diptera > Drosophilidae > Scaptodrosophila > Scaptodrosophila scaptomyzoidea. Next base: position 58,053 of record JAWNPY010000110.1, read on the forward strand.
ATATGGATTGATACCTTAATATTAAACTATTAATATAATTTACCTTATTGGATTAAGAAATTCACAGTTGGCCTTTATAATCTAATTTATAAAATAGTAAGCAAAAAACAAAAAAATAAGAAAAAAAAACCATGTAATTTAATTACCAGTGCATTATAATTAGGTTAATTGGTTTCCAATATTTTTTTTATTATTTTTATTCTCACCTTTCACCCATTAGATAATAAATGATCCACTGGTGTTTTATGGTTTATTAATATTTGAATATTATAAATTTATTTTCATAATTTTAATTGATTTTTAATGCACTTGCCCAACGATATGGGAATCGATAATATATAGCTATGTATATATATTTTTTTTGAAGCTTTTTCTATTATCTCATCTAAAACATTATGTGCTTTAATAAATTATGATAAGCGCTTTATCTAAATGAAAAAACAAAAAAAAAATCCATGCATATATTCAAATGTTTATGCTAAATCTTTAAATTTTGAACTTTCCATTCATAGATGCTTCATTATTAAAATTAATTAACTTTTTTTGAGCTGTTTAATATGCATAAAAAAAATAAATCCCACTCCCTAAAAATAAAACAAACAAAAGACAATTTTATTAATATTTTTTTTTTGTTTTTTTGGTGGTTTTACCTACATTATTTAATTTTATTGGATTTCAGGCAATGGAATTGTTTTTTTCTTTTTGCTGTCTGTTTCAATTTTAAATTGGCATAAAACTGGAAATTTTCCGTGCCAGTTTTGACTTTGAAGCTGTTTTGCCAGCTTTGCCCCCGGCAGGACTTGCTCCTGGTGGCTGTGAAGTCGAAGCTTTAGAATCTGTCACATCATCTTTCTCTTCCTCAATGGCCAAAGTGCCATCGATTTCGAAATATACTTGACCAAACAATTGGGCGCATTCTACAAATTGCTGAAAACAATTCATATCCGTGTAGCGGACATTATTATAAATCTGATACCTTTTCAGGGCCCATAAAAGATCCTTATCCGGCATAGCATTATTCTTTTTCAAAATGGTCATCAGAGCCTTGAGTTCTGTGACTTTAAGCTTGTAAAAGCAATCGCTATTAATAAGTTTCTCGGCCACAGGCAAAATTTTCTATAAAAAAATACAGTCAATTTTATATAATTAATATTGGGAGCTAATTAGGATAACCTTAGTAACCACATCCATCATTTCTTCGCTCTTGTGCTCATTGGCCAAATTGAAAATCTGCAAAATGATTTCAATGGGCCAATCCTTACTGGCCAACTGCGCTAGATAAGTCGTCATCAGGTCATGCATTTTATATTTGGCTGCCAGGCGTATCAGCTGGGAGCACAAGTCCAATGAGGCCGAAGTCTCGCTAAATTGGTAGGTGTAAATGTAGACAAGGAGCATTTCATAGGCCTCCGGACAGGCATCATCCACATGGATGACATTGTTGTTTTTCTTAAACTCGGCACTGCTTATTTGACGAGCAAACTCTTCCGAGGCCGAGGACAACATAATCTGATGGCAGGGAAATTTGCGACAGCAACATTTTCCATTTGCCGTATTCACATAGGAGACATGCAGTTCACAATTGGAAAATTGGCCATCGCGGAGCAAGTTCAGACGGCGTAATTTAACATTCATTTTAATTTGAAAATGAATCCAATGACAAAATCCAATAAACTTGAATTTGACAGAAATTTGAAATGCCTGCTGGACTTGGGAATTTTTCTCTTTATATGAAGAAATGGGGGATAATATTGCCTATATTCGGACAATCAAGATACAATAGAAAAATTAATATCAAAATTAAAGCATATCGATTAATATAAATAGCTTAAAATCTGAAGATATAGGGGATTATTTTGCCTATATTTTAAGTATTCTTTTATAATAGAAAAATAAAAAAAATGAATATTAAAAATATACCTAAGCTAAATAAGTTAATAATTCTCTGATAATAAAAAGCTTAAAATCTGAGATTTTGCCTATTCTTTTGGCAAACTTGGACAATAAACACTCAAGATTATAAATTATTATAAATGTTTCAAAAATTAAAACTTATCGATTAAGCAAAGAGCAACCAACAAATTAAACAAATTCTTTATTCGCTTTCTTCATTTGCCATTCACAATCATAAATATTCCAACTTTAAAATCTCCAAAAACCTCTTTCATAATCCAGAGCTCAAAAATATAAAAAATTCCAAATACTTGAGCAAAATATTAGCATATTACATAAGAATTTTCACTTTCATTGGACCAATGACAAAGATGGGCGCGTCAGAGACTCAGAGAGAGAGAAAAACCAGCAAATACTTTTGCTTGATTAACATAAATCTCTCTATTAAGGCGGCTGTGCTGTGCTGTGCTGTATTGAAAATATATATGTGAATTCGAATTTTGTGGTGGCTGTGGATGTGGATGCAAATGATGCGGATGCGGCCCCAAGTTGGGCGCAAGCAACAATTGCTTGGAATGGGGGGCGTTGTACTATGTCACGCCCAACTACTTGCCATTGGCAATGCCATTCTCATTGACAGTTATTGGGCGAAACAAATTTAACTTTGTTGTTTTTTTTCAAGGAATTTGGAAAAGCCCCAGCTCGACTATGTGTGTACAAGGATGGCCCAAGATAATCACAAAAGTTTTGTAATAATTTCAATTTTATTTTTTGGCCACCCTCTTTTTTTTCTTTCTTTTTTTGGTGTAAAGTGGAGGAGCGTTTCGATGAGGTATGTTGAAATGAAACCTTTAATGGATTTCAAAAGGAAAATTTATTTTGACAATGACAATGAATTTTTCTGCCTTTCGGGTTGTTTTTTTTTTTTTTCTGTTTGTGCCCCTCAAGATCCCATTTTCATTTCAATGTTGTTGTTTTTGTATTTTTTTTTTTTTAACTTTATTGCTGCTGCAAAAGTTTTTAATGAGCACGCGTTGAAATTTTATCTGTGCTCAGCTCGACGCGGCTTCCCCTTATCCGCTCTCCCTTTTTTCTCTTCATCTTCTTCTGTTGTCATTGTATTAATATTGTTGTTGTTGTTGTTTTTATTTATTTTTTTTTTTTTTTTTGGGAATTCTCTGGACTTCTAGGCGCTTTATGAAGTAAAAACTGTGGCACGTTTACTTCATCAAATGCGCTTAATTAGAATTAGCATTGGAATTTCGCTGTCAGCAAATGTAAAGTAAACAAAAAAAAAAAAAAAAACAACAGCGGACAAGAGAATATAAAAAAATAATAAAGCGCAAAAAAAAAAAACAACAACTACTACGTGCAAAAGCCTGAACAAGAATGAAATGAACAATATGGAAATAAATAGAGAATGGCTGATATGGAATGTACAAAAAATTCCTTTATTTAAAAAAAATTCATTATAGATTTCATTTGATATTGTTTGTTACATGTAACAAATAAAAAACATAATCGAAAAACAAACTTTAAAAATTTAAAGCATGACAAATTAAATTAGGCACACTGTGATCCGTTATATTTAGTTTTGTCGACGTTTGGGTCTTTTTATTGCGATTTTGTTTTGTGCTTCTTATTCTTTTTCTAGCATTGAGTTTGAGGAATGCAAGTGCCGTTACATTTTGTTATCAGCGATTTATGCATTTGCACTGTTTTTTTTGGATCAAAATTGCCTTAGACTACAAATTAAACAAAATTCATTTGAGAAATCAAAAGAATATTGTTTCTATTGAAACTTTAAGCTAGAAAAAATTTTAAAGACTTTCAATTAATACTAAACATGTTCTCAATTAAATTATAATGCATTCTTCAGATTTAACAAATTTAAAAAGTAATTAAAAACCAAAATAAAATAGGTTAATAATATGGGAATAATTTTTTAAATAAAATCTCAAGCAATAAAAAATTCCTTTACATTAAAAATAGTTGGAAACTTTTTTTTGTCCATAACTTTTTTAGTTAAAGATGAGTTTGAAGGTGTCGAATAGTTAAATAAAGCTTAATTGAATTTCGATGAGTGTATAAAAAATAAATGCCTTAAAAATTGTAGAAAAAAAAAAATCAATCAGACAAAAATTGCTCAAACTTTTCACACAAAAATTGCTTTATTAAAAATTCCCCAAGAAATTAATGATTTAACATTAACAATAAAAAATATATAATAATAATAATAACATAAAAATTATATAATTATCACAATTAAGCAGGGAAAAATTGAACAAAATTTGTAAATAATAAAAAAATTCATAATAATTGAAGACAAAAATCTCCTCCGGTTGACGCAATGAGGCGCCAACTATTAAATTGTAAACGTTATTACGATATAAATATTTAATGTCCATTTTGCTTATTATGACTTGCAATTATAGCAAAACAGTTTTGTTGTGTGGCAATAATTAAAAAGCCAAAAAAGATGCCAATAACTGACCAAAAGAGCAGCTCACTTTCGGTAAATTAAATTCGCATAAGCCAAAAATATAAAAAAGAAAAAATGTAAACAAAGCCAAAGAAACTAAAATCAAGACTATAAACTACACAGTAGTAAACAAAACAAAAGGAAAGCCAACAAAACCGAAATACAACAAAACAAAACAATGCCAATGGACCATGACAATAAGCCAAGTGTAGTAAGTAGACGCGACATAAAAATGGGGAAACAAAAATGGCATAATGTTTTCTGCTTCGACAGCTTCATTCAAGCAAAGTCATTGGGAAATTAGCGCCAATAACCATGATAATAATAATGATAATGATCATCATCGTTTCGGTTTTGGGGGGGCAATTGTGAGTTGAGGCAATCAATTGAGTCAGAATTGAAAATAATAAGAAACTTGAGCCCAAAATTGATTGTACTCGTGGCTTACATAACTTCAACTTGACCTTAAGAATCATTGAGAAAGAGTGGAATATTATTAGTATTAGTTTTAGTGTTATTATTACTTGAATTCATAATAATAAATAACTAAAAATAAATAGGAATCTGAGGGGAAATCTTTGCAATTTGACTTTTCCAATAGATACAAAATCAAAGACTAAATTACTAAAAATTATATTATAAAAATCTCTCTCAAATCTCGAACTAGTCTCTAAAATTGAACTCTTTATTTTATATGTAAATTTTAAAAAAATATAGGTAAAACTAATATATCTCTAGAAGCC